>JAJIYU010017099.1:0-11833 GCA_030144865.1 Tinospora cordifolia | reverse complement strand
ATGATTTTGAAAGATTTGATCCGAAAATGCTTCCGCTACTATTATCTTAATTTCCAGTATAAATGTGATTTTGAACATTCGGTGAACTTGATTTGAAAGCAACTGCTTAGTAAAGCATGAATAAAATGATTGTTTGAAATTAATAAATGATTTAAGCCTCGCGTATAGAGGTTTGTGTACGGATTGATGATGACAGTCACATGCCCAATGCCTCGGTGGACCACGCGCCGAGCTTGGAGCCGCGCAACGCCCGACGACGGGGTTTTACATTGAGGGATATGATGTCCGATCCGGGGGTCGGGGTGTGACAGCAGATAACATGTTATAAAATAACATTAAAACAATAAAATTAAATAAAAGAAGAAGTATGAAGAATACAAGGAAGATGATAATGATTTTTATATATTTCATTTTGGATTATTTTCACAAGATTATAAAGACCCCTATTTATATAGGATAGAATTAATAAACATTATAATTAATGGAAGTGCCTTAATATTTAATACAAATATTTATAAATATAAAAAATTGGTACATGAACATTTGTATTCAAAGTATAAGAGGATGTATATGAATATCCACAATTATCAAAATATTTAGAACATATTCAATTTTTTACAGATATAAATAGAGAAATTACCAAATGTTGACCTAACATCATTATTGCATTGAAAATTCTTATTTTATATATATAATTTAAATACTAAAGGAATTGAAAATTATTTATTTATTTATATATAAATCCGACGCAAAGGCTATTTACATCAGATATGTATTTATTGAAAATTATGTTCGTTGAAAAAAATTAAATTATAAAATAAATATGGTATGATTTATGAAAAATAATGCATAATTTTTAATGTCTTTGTAGCATTACTCTTCTTAAAATTTATATATCTTTTGAAAATGTGTAACGCCTCCAACATTTGTTAATATTATAAAAAGTTCATCTCTGACAAATTAAGTCATTTTAGCCAACATTCTATCTCTTTAGAAATTGTACGTTCTTAAGCTTATGGTTGGACTGTAGATTTGTGCACTAGATGAGAATATTAGGACCCTGTGTTGTCTAAAATGTGTTTAAAATGATTTTCTTTAAGTTTTTACCAGCAAAATCTTTGTTTAATTTAATAATTAAAATTGAAGTTAGCAATTATACATTACAGTTACTTTCAAATCTTTTGCAAAAGTTATTTTTGCGATTTTATAATATAACTATTCAATCCACACAGTCCATTAGAAATAAATGAAAATAAAATAAAATATTTCTTGAATTAATTTGAGTTAGGCTATAGTTAAATATTGGTGGCACACCCACAGACCACGAGTCGGATATCTACTGGTCACAAGTAACCCTGTTCTCCTCTTCCTCATACTATTAAAATATTTTAATATAATACGATGTCAGATAAACCATATTTTTTTTTAAGTTACTTTGAAAAGCCACATCTTAATATCTCAATTACTAATTAAGTTCAGGCGGCATAGAAATTTAAAACTAGGTATTGTAGACAGTGAACCAAGCGAAAAGTGTCGGGGTCCCTTTCCTAAGCCCAAGGGGGGTTGATCGACATAATGATTTAACAAACCCACTCACCAAGTTAAGTTCACTTTAATCACTATTAAGTCTTTTTAATTGCAACATCAAGTGACATCATTATAATTTAAGGATTTATTATGTGAATTGTAAAAGAAAACAAACATTATCGTTATAATAAAGAGCAAGTATTACCCTTTTTAAACATAACATGGAGTTGTCGTTTATATATTATATATTGTCTTGTTTCAAAAATACACAATTAACCATTATTTACGTATACAGAAATGACCAACCTCTTACAAAAACCAAGAAAAAAGAAAGGAACCACCAAGGGAATAAGACTATCAACACACGCTTTTCTTTGTCGACCACTGATGAACCTGAAATATTAGTAGAGTAGTGAGCCTAAATTTCAACCTAGCTTGGTTAGTAGTAAAACTAGCATGTTACATATAACCAATATTCCAAAAACAGTGCATATATGCATAAATAGTAGTGATGAAACATTGCTTGAAAACATGGAATATAATAAAAGCAATTATAAGCAACGTAGCAATTACAGAAAAAATAGTTTAAATTCATGCTAGTTGAAAATTATATTTGGACTAGGGTTTTAAATTATCAAATCCAACTATATGGTCATCGCTTGAGCGATTCGTGAGTCAAGCGTACCAGCCACTCAAATACATCACAAGTTAGGCATATTCCTCAAATACCCTAACCCTATACTCGATCCTCAAGTGTCGTCACTCGAGCGGTTCAGAAGCTAGGCACATTGATCAGATGTCCTAACTTCGTGTTTGGACCTCGAATCTAATACCAATCACGTCGTGTACCCTAACCTCGCACTCCAACCTCGAGCCTATGGTCTCATTAGTGGTGTACATTTATGTATATACTTCACACCAATTGATGTAATTCAAATTACAAGAAACCATTCAACTCATGTCATTCACTCATGTTTTATGCAAATAATACAAGTTAAAGTAAACACATAATTAAACTACTCACCTCGAGTCCCACGTACTGATGTGTCATCGTGAGATGGATTTGAGCAAAATTTCAAGATTTGATTTACACCTTTTAAATATTCACCAAAATTTTAGATTGTAATTTTTGGGCTTCATTTGATAGAGTTTTTAAGTGAAATATCGATCACTTTAAATTCTCAATTTTCATGTAAGAGACAATAACTATTTATGTAATTTGACCTACTTTCCCACTTCAGACTTGAACGAAATTTGGCACGCTTATTTTTAGGATACTTAGTAAAATCAATACCAAAATTCATCTCACAATACTGAGATTTATTCAGTTAATTGATCTCCCAAAGTCTTAGTTATGTCACAAGTTTTTTTATGTTCATGTTTTCCTTAATTTCCAAGTGTTTTTTCCCCATTAAACATTTAATTTAAAGATTGTTTCTTATACCTATTAAATGTATTTAGATCACATAATATCCCTCTAGTAAAACTCATTTGAATCAATAAGCAAAAGTGGCCAAAGTTCTACCCAAACATATAATCAAACACATAACATGTCTCAAATACAATTATAAAAACTTTTCTAAGTACCAGAACATATGCAATGAGGTAACTTAGCATGCGTGAAAAATTATGAAGACAAAAGCTTATGGTATGAGAGTTATACTTTCTTATAGCCTCAAGTATGAGAATTAAGCACCCCAAGTTTTAGCCTAATTAGACGTCTTTAGTTACCTCAAATGTTGCTCTAAAGTTGGCTCCAAGAATACTTTTTGCAATAATAGTTAGCAACTATTCAACTTTAGCACCTTGTAAAGAACATTCAAGAGCCTATTTTTTTCTTTTTCTTTACATGTTACTTCCTTTTCCTTTTTCATTTCCTTTCCATTCTTTTTTATTCTTGCTATTCTGTGTATATACCTTTATTTATTTCTATTTATTCATATACTCAGCATCATTTTTTCTCTAAAACCACATATATTTCTAATATGCTCTAAATTTTAATGTCTATATAATTTTTTTCCAAAAATTACATATTTTACCCAAAAATTATTATTTTTCTCTCAAAAATCAAATAAATTCTTAACAATTCATTATTCCTTTCTAAAATTTAAATAATTACTCCAAAAATTATATCTATCTAAAGATTACATTTTCTCAATAATTAATGTATTCTCTCTTTTTCAAAAATTGTATTTCTCAATTAATATAAATTCCTTCAATTAAATGGGTAAAATTAGAGAAAATTAAAAAAAAATTATATATATTTATTAAAAATTTAAGAAAATATATATATCGAACTCATCAACTTGGTGTCTCAAAAAATATGGGTTGTTACAAAACTATCTTTAACAAAATAATATGGGTTGGTGTCTCTCTCTTTCTCTCTCTCTATATATATATATATGTATATATATATATATATATATATATATATATATATATATATATATATATATATATATATATATTATTTAAGTTTAGTTATACGTACCAACAATGAAGGTACAATATGCACGTGTGCGAAGGTGAAAGGACAGCCCAAGATACATGATAGTTTGCACTTTGCATGGGCTAGAAAGTTTTGAATTTTTGGAGATGAAGGCACAACAGATTTGATGCACGTCATCCTAAAATGAATTAGTATAATTGCGTTTGCATGATTCTTATTTAATATCATCTTTGCTTATCATAGTTTATGAATGAGATAATTTATGTTAGGGTGACGTGGTGTAATACCCTGAAAGTCTATGAGATTTCAACATCATTAGGAACGTTTAAAGCAGGAAATGAATTTAATAAGAGTGTAAAAATGGCAAAAATACTCGAAAACCATGTACTATAAGTCTAACCAAATGTAAAAGTGATACCAATCCGAGAAGCACGAGACATGACGAAGAAAAGACGCTAAACACCAAAAATTTCATTATGGTGACCGTGGTAATTGGAATGGTGACCGCGGTAATCCCGAACAAATCCAAAAAATGAAGGAAAATACATCATTCTGGTAACCGCGGTCGGTCCTATAGTGACCGCAATCATTTCAGGATAAACTCAGAAACGAAACAGGGAAGTGCATTCTGGTGACCGCGATCAATGGCTGAGCGACCGCAGTAATCACGCGAAAAACCCAGCAATAAACAAGGTGCAACAGTCTGTCCACCGCGGTAGTTGCACAGTGACCGCCGTCATGCTACAGTAACCGTGGTAATTCATCAATTTCTATATAAACGAAAAGTGTGCAGAAACCAAAGATTTGGATTTTTTCGTCGCAAATCACTGATTTTTCTCTCCAGCTCTCACCAAACTTGTTCATCTCATTTCTTAAGTGTTCTTTTGAGTTCCAAGGGTGGTTTGAGCTCCTTCAAACCATTCTGTATCGTTTTCAAGCTCAAATCCGCTAAGAGCAATATCAACAAGGGTGGATTCAGGTTGAAGCAAGCTTGAAAAAGGTCTTGTGCTAAGGTAAATCTCGGAACCTTCTTGAGATCTTATTTTCTTAGCTTTCTAAATCACTTTCCTCAAGTGTAAACCATTTTTCGTTGAGTTAATGTGTGTTTTAAACTTAATGACCAAGCATTGAGGAGCTAAGCTCATGTCGCCGACCCCGACGACCGCGGCAATGCAAAGTATTGCCGCGATAATGCAACATGCACCGGTGTTCCCTTGTCTTGTTCTGATTTTGGGTGCATTTGAAACACATGTGCCAAGAACACAAACCTTAGGGTTTTGGTTGTGCCATGAATGCCTTAGACTCACATATTTTCATTGTTTAAAAACCCCATAGATTGATAATCTAAGGCGTGCACGGCGAGGACCAAGGCGCAAGAGTGTGGAGTACTAATGTGGGTGTGATTTTCTTGCTCCCTGGCCTTATCCAAATTTTGAATGCATAACATGATGTTTGTTAGCTTAAGATATGTTTAGAAGCATGTTATGGCTTGCTTGATTGACCTTGGTTGGGTTTGACTTGGTGTACGTCCTTGATGCATGGTTGCTTGTGCCATAACATGCTAGATAGAGATTTCAATGAGATGATTTCCATAAATGGCTAAACACATCTATTTTGATTTACTTTAAATGTTACATTGATGATCACATATGACTTGGAGTGACATGTATGACCAAAGAACATTAAATTAAGATTAATAAATCCACGTACTGGCACGGTGACCGACCTTAAGGTGTCATCATGGGTGTCCCTACCTGAGTTGATTGCGACAGTTGATTGTGTCTTCGGATGGAGAGTCACTGCGGATTTCCATCCTTAGATTGTGGTCCTGAAGGTAACCGGCCCTCGGGCGTTACCCCCGGATTCGCTCCCAGACCACGCAGGGGATACCGAGGGTTATGAACTCTTTCGGTTTTAGATGATAACAAAACAAGAAATTGTGTGAAACGCCTAATGTAATGAAAGCGATTGCATGTTTTGTATTCTAGTTTGTATAATGCTAGTGATGTATAGGGATGATTCTTTGGGCTCTCAAGCTCACCCCACTTTTCTATTATAGGTGATCATTGACACCGCAGGAGTAGGCCAGCACACGGGCTGTCTTTTTGGGTAGTGACCTCGCTGGGAGGTTGTTACAGTTTTTTTTTTTTAGTTTTATTTGAGTTTACCACTGTACCATTCTGTTGTAAATAATGTTTTAGTGTTTAAATTGAACAGGGCACGTGCCCTCTTTATCTTTGAACTATTTCACATGTAAATTGAGTATTTTGGAACTTAGGCCCATTGGGTCATGTTTTATCTTCACACCATGCTTTGAAAATGAATTTGAAATGTTATTCCGCTGCAAAGTATTTCACTTGGCCAAATATGAATTCACTATGGATTTACGAATGAATTGAATTCTGCTGCATGCATTTTTAATGAATTTTACATCTACTAAAAGTAACAATTATTTTGGTGGTCATTGTATATTTTAAATTTTAACTTCCTAACTTGTTTTAAAAAAACGTATGAAACTTGAGATTGAATGAGAAAGGAAATCGAACCACGTGGCCTCCGGCTCTCGTTGAACGAACAGATCACCCGGCATCTCCCGCTGAACGAACGAACGGGAGCATGTCATCTCCGGGCGCGGCCCCACGACGGATTGTCGCAACAGAGATAGAGACAGATACCAGGAGCCGGGGTGTCACACGTGGTGATTCTTTATATATATTTTATATCATGTCATGAGTCACATAGGCATGTTATTAGTTCAATGCATAGATTATATATAAGATACATCTGCAATAAAATTGAAAAAGGTCCACATTTTTAAACTAATTTTGAGTGGTTGGAGTTAATTTGTAAAAAGAGTGAATAAATTGGAATTTTTTTGACTATTAACTCTTTTTTTTTACCTCTTTTAAAGTATTTTCTTGTAACTAATTTTGTTTGATTGTTTTAGTGATTTGAAGTTATCACAAGAAAAAAAAAATTTATATATGGAGACTCGATTAGGTGTCATATTCTACAAAACAATTAAGTAAAATAACGATTATGTTAAAGAGATTATGTCGGGACCCCTTCCCTAAGGTGAAGGGCGAGCCGACTTGTACAGTGCCCCGACAACCCCGCTCGCAATCCAAGCTTGCCAGGACACTATTAAGCCTCATTCTCAACACCATACACGACACAATCAGAGTAATCTTAAGAGATGCAGAAGTAATTTAAACATTTAAACACTACAAAATAAAATATTTAACCAAAATAGGTTGTTCAGTCATCAAAAGTAGAAGTAGTAGCGGGAATACCCCAGTCACATATGTACAATGTTTTCCTCACCCCTATACATGATTCTAACACTCAAAGCAAAGAACGACATGAGGAAACCTACCAAAATAAGAGAGAAGAGTGTAGCGCTAAGCGATGACCACTTTTTTGCCCTTATCCACAGCAGAAGAACCTAAAATGTTAGAGTAGTGAGCTCAATTTGTCCACAGCGGGCTCAGTGAGTAATGCTGTCTATCTATAACTTAAAACAAGAATTCTACAAAAACGATGTCATGACTGTATTAGCAATAATATTATGCAAGTGAATGCAATAGTTTACACAATTTAAATCCACAATGCAGTCATGCGCCTACATTTGAAAATAGTTTAATGGTGAAAACATTCACCAAAGTTCTTACTAACCTCCAAAGTGATAAGAAATCTACTCAAGCCGATTGCAGACAATTAGGCGTATTCTCATACATTATCCTAAGGACTGGCACAACTCATAACCCACGTATGGCAGCTTTTGGTCCTTAGTAACTGGGCTAATTGAGAAGCCAACACAACACGTACCCCAAGTACAACAGCTCCAGGTTCTCAATGCTCAACCAAATCTAATACCCTAACCCGTACCATCGGACCTCGAGATTCAGTGCACATTTTTTTATTTAAAACTCATTTAAAGGTTATGAATGCATCACAATATGTAATATCACTTTCGTTAATGAATAAAATACTAAGTTTTAAGTAATAAGTTAGAAAACACTACTAGCAAGGACGTTCTGCTCTTGGTGCTCCTCTCGCCACCGGTGCTAATGCTGGTCCTGCGAAATTGATGTGGCTTCTTAATACTAACATAAGACTTAGCTCAAATTCTAACTATATGTCCTTAGTCAATCAAAGATTGGCCCGATCAAGGGTGGCTTATCTATGCTGATTCAACCAATCTTGGCCAACATAGCCGATCCTAAGTTATGCGGTCAACTCAACTAACTGTGCCAAGCTTGGTTCGACCCAATCGACTCTGATCAAAATTAGTCAACTCTGTACATACTTGACTAAGGTGGTCTATGGGGTCAAAAGTCGTTAAACATGGTTAAATGAGACATTCAACAACCCTTAAGCTACTAAGTCAACTTGGTCAACCTTGATCAAACCTAACATTTGCTGACCTAGGTGGTTAACAGGATCAAAAGTGGTCAATTTCAGTCAACATTGGGTCAAGTGGATCAAAATCGGTTAAAACCCTCAATTTCTAACACCTAGTCATATCCTTAGCTTATTGTTCTACCTGCGCGACAATTTTTTTGATTTTTTTGTGATCAATTTATACATCAGATTAGTACCAAATTTTTTCAATATGTTATACACTCTCTAAAAATTTCCCAAAAATTTTAATCGGGATTTTAGAGCCTCATTGTCCATGGTTTTTAATTGTACTAACACGTACCGCAAATTCACGTTTCTAATCTGACAGGCAGTCATTTAGTGTATTGGTTGACCCTCTTTCCAAACGTAGAATGGCCTGAAATTTGGTACACATACTTTTGACATGTCCAGGAAAATCTCCACCAAATTTCAACTCCAAACGCCTAACTTTGGTCATCCAACGACCCTCTACATAATCTGTTATGAATCAGATTTTCCCCACCCATGTTTTCAATGGTTGTAATACCCCGAAACTTTTAACGCATATAGGTCGTTATTAAAATAATAATATAAAATAGTTAAGCAAGAAATAAAATAAATGTTTTTATTTTATATATGTGATGTAAACTTTGGGTTAAAATTATAAAGTAAAATATATGTTTGAGAGGAATTAATAATAAAAATAATATACATAGATATACGAGGTTCACGGAACAGTAGAAATTCGAAAGAAAAATAAAATATAGATTTAAAATAATATGATGTTTACGACATGAGAGATTCGCGAAAAAAAGAGGAAAATAAATGAGCTATAAATCATGTGAAATAAATGAAACATTAATTGACAGAAATATTGCTAGATAAAAAAATCAAAGATGGTGTGAGAAATTGAATTTTTGATTGATTGGACGAAACAAAATAAAAATGAAGCTTGCTCTCCAAGCTTTCGATTATCGATCAATTGAAAAAAATATATATATAAATAGATGTTTGTGGGTTAAAAAAAAAGAAATAATACGATTTCTCATGGTTTGGAAAATATAAAAAGAAAGTTTGTTCTCCAAACTTATTAAGGCAAAGATTAACTTAAAAAAAAATCTATGTATGCTTATAAATAAGGGAAAAACTTGCTCTTCAAGTTTTCCTTCTTCTTCCTCATTTTATCATTAAGATTAAAAAAAAATTGATATCTTCTTTCTTATTCTCATTTGAGGGCAAGAAACACATCTGGTTCGTCCGTTCGATGAAGAAGAAGAGGAAAGTGTTATGCTATGAAGAAGCAGCAACCTTGTTGCTGGTTGTTGTTGGACGAAGAACAAAAAAGCATGATTTGGAGCTTTGGCTTTGGTTTTGGATGTGAGGATCAAACGAAATGAAAGAGGGTTTGGACGAACATCACGAATGAAAGGGAAAATAATTTCAGATCAAGAGATTTTTGGGTTGTTGCTGCTGAACGAGATTGCAGCTGAAGATCTGGTGTGAAGAAGAAGTTCAGATCTGGTTTGGACGAAGAAGAAGGTGGCTGGTGTGGTCTGAGAGGAGGAAAAAAAAAATTCAGCTAGCTACCGCAGTTGTGTGCTGCGTTTGAGCGTCGTTGCAAGAAGAGGAGTTGTTGTTGTTATGTTTAGATCTGTGAAGAAGGTGGCCGTGTGTGGTGTGTTGTAGCTGTTGCTGCCTGACAAAGGAGACGAAGAACAAAAGAAATCCAACTAGCTCTGTGCTGTTGTGTTGTTTGGACGAAGAAGAACAGAGCTACAAAGCTCTGTTTTCCATGCTGTTGTCTACCGTGAAGAACAGAGCTGCAAACTCTGTTTTTGTTTGCAACTCACGGTGGAGAAGAAGATTTGGTGCGTTTTTGTTTTGGACAACGAAGAGATGAGGAACTGTTGTGCGTTGTTGCTGGTTTGGACTGAAATGACGAAGAAGAGGAAGGACTAGTGTAGTCCGTGAGTGAAGTAGAACAAGCTAATGCCTTGTGCGTTCTAGGGCACAACGAAAGAGACAAAGAATGATGAAGATCTATGTATTTCAGTGTGCATTAATGCTACTGGCCGTGAGGTGCGGTTGGTTGTGAAGAAGAGGATGAACGAAGAAGATGACTACGTGATGCCGATTGTGCGTGCTGACATGAAGAAGATGGGGTGCTGCTAGTGCATCAGGAAGCTTGAAGATGGTGATGAAGGCGAACGTGAGGCTAAAGCGAAGAGCAGACAACAACAATTCGTGTGTGTTGTTGCTATTGTGAGTCCGTGAAGAATGAAGAGAATGGTGGATGGTTTTTTTGATGTGCAAAGAAGGTGAAAACGAAGCAGAGGACCAGCCGTGTGGTGCTGGTGCGTGACGAAGAAGAACGAAATAATTTCGCTGTTGTTGCATTCTATTGTCCGTGAGAAGAAGAAGAAACATCCATAGATTTGAATTTTTTTGCACAGAAAAGCTCCAATAGTGAAATCAGAATTTTGGTTGGTTGTTTGAGGGATTTTAGAGAGTTTTGGAATATAGATTCGTGAAGATTATGTTACGAAAGGGGGTTTCGACGTTCGAAACCATTTGGAACATGGTAAGCTTCATTTTGCATCCTAATGAATAATTTAACTGATTTGTGTTAAGTATTTTGAGAGATTGCACATTGATTTTAAATATGCTACAGATTTTGGGCATCACTACATGTGCGGCGAGGAACGGAAAAGAAAAATAAAAGGTGCCTTTTTATTGTATCATCCACCGGAAATCCTATCAGGACTCTTACCCACGTCGTAGGGCCCACGTCATGGCGTGTCACTCACAAGGTACTGTCCCCTACCCCCTGGGGTTTTCTTTCGCCTCCGCGGAGATTCGAATCTAAGACCTAGGGCTCAAGTACTTATTTCTTTCATCATCCGCTATCATTGAGCCAGTGGCCCAATGGTAGCGGATGATGAAAGAAATAAGTACTTGAGCCCTAGGTCTTAGGTTCGAATCTCCGCGGAGGCGAAAGAAAACCCCAGGGGGTAGGGGACAGTATCTTGTGAGTGACACGCCATGACGTGGGCCCTACAACGTGGGTAAGAGTCCCGGTGGGTGATACAATAAGAAAAAAAAAATTCAGAGAGGTATAAAAATTTATTTTCCCTAATATTTGAACTAAAATTAGTTAGAAGTGGCCCAATGGTAGCGGATGATGAAAAAAATAAGTACTTGAGCCCTAGGTCTTAGGTTCGAATCTCCGCAGAGGTGAAAGAAAACCCCAGGGGGTAGGGGACAGTATCTTGTGAGTGACACGCCATGACGTGGGCCCTACAACGTGGGTAAGAGTCCCGGTAGGATTCCCGGTGGGTGATACAATAAGAAAAAAAAATTCAAAGAGGTATAAAAATTTATTTTCCCTAATATTTGAACTAAAATTAGTTAGAAGTGGATTGTTTAGATTATAGGTGTGAAAAATTAGATTTCTCTTAGTAGTTGAAAATTCTA
>JAJIYU010017098.1:0-11843 GCA_030144865.1 Tinospora cordifolia | reverse complement strand
TCCCACTGGAAATGGGTTTGAGTTTCAGAATTGATCTCTCTCCCTAGATCTGGAGCACAAAGGGTATTCCCGTTTGGTCTAAATTACGACTGAATTAATATATTGGTTGAATCGAATTAATCTCTGAAAGTGTTTGATCTGCTTACATTGTCTGGTTGGAATAATTGATTAAATAGATGGAATGATTCACTGGGCTTTTTAGATTACCCCCTATTTTTCACAACAGGAAATTAATCAGCTTGCGAGGAAATCTACCCATTGAATGTTTTTATTTATTTCAATGTAGGGCATATCGGCCCAAGTTTTCATGTATTTTCAGCTTTGAATTTATTTTTCGCTGTAATGAATTATTATATTCGGAATTGTCAAATGAATAAATGAAGAATTTTATTTACCATGATGTCATATTATACATAGACTAATGTACAGAGGAACCCTATTGCATTTGGGGTCTAAGAAGAAGAAAATGTAGCACGGGCCCGTCTCCCGGGCATCCCAAGATTTTTTGATCAAAGAGAATTGAACTGTTAGATGACGTAGAAGATGAGACTTGGAAGGCGGGGTGTTACAATAACTATCCAACTCATGACTTAGAGCTAGCAGCCATTGTTTTTGCGTTGAAGATTTGGAGACGTTACCTATATTGAGAAAGGTTCAACTTGTACTCAGACCATAAAACTTTGAAATACATATACACTCAAAAGGAGTTGAATCTTACACAAAAAAGATAGATGGAATTCTTGAAAAATTATAACTTTCAACTTCACTACCATCCAAGAAAGGCGAATGTTGTAGAAGACGCCTTGAGCAGAAAATATAATAAAATTGAAGAAGAAAAAGATCAAATGTATCAACTGATAGAGAATTATAATTTGGGTGTTAGAAAATATGAGGATCAAGTAGTGTTATTCACTATAATGTGTTAGCTAGATCTACTTGAACAAATCAAGGAAAAACAGAAACATGATAAGTGGATCCTAGATCTTGTTGAAGGTATAAAATAAGGTAGACATAGTGGTTTTAAAATTGATACAGATGGCATGCTGAGATTGAGCAACAGAGTTTGCGTACTTGAGAGCGAACAGAGTAGATAGATGATATTGGATGAAACACACCAAACAAAATATACTATGCGTCTTGGAGGTGACAAGATGTACCAGAACCTCTGCAAGACTTATTGGTGGAAAAGGATGAAGAAAGACGTGGCTACATATGTTTCTAAATGTTTAACTTGTCTGTAGGTGAAAGCTGAACACAAGAAACCCATAGGTTTGTTCCAACCTCTTCCTGTACCAGAGTGGAAATCAGACAACATTGCGATGGATTTTGTTAGCGGGTTTCCTAAGAATTAGAAAAGGGAAAACACTGTGTGGATTATAGTTGATCATCTCCCAAAGGTAGCTCACTTCCTACCAATTGGATCCACAAATCCAATTAGTAAACTAGGGGAACTTTATGTTAAGGAGATTGTAAAACTACACGGAGTACCCAAAACTATAATATCAGACAGGGATGAGAGGTTTACACCTCAATTCTGGCAGAGTCTGCAAAAATACTTGGGTACTAGACTAACAATGAACACAACCTTTCACCCGCAAACAGACGCATAATCAAAGAGAATAATACAGATTTTGGAGGATATATTGAGAGCGTGTGTTCTTGATTTCAAGGACAACTGGAGCAAACACTTGCATCTAGCTGAATTTGCCTACAATAATAGCTATCAAGTAAGTATCCAAATGGCACCCTATGAGGCTTTGTATGGTAGACCTTGTAGGTCACCATCATGCTGGGCAGATCTGGAAGATCGAGTGCTTATACGATAAGACTTAGTAAAGGAGATGAACAAGCATGTCAAATTGATTCAGAAGAGATTAGTGAAAGCCCAAAGTAGACAGAAGAACTATGCTGATAAACGGAGGAGACCCTTGGAATTCCAAGTGGGTGATAGAGTGTTTTTGAGGGTTAGTCCTCAAAAGGGTATTAGAAGATTTGGACACAAGGGAAAATTGTCACCAAGATTTATTAGGCCGTTTGAGATCACAAGGCGAATTGGAGAATGTGCATATGAGATCGATCTACCTAACCAGATGTCTTCGGTTCATAATGCCTTCCACATATCAATGCTATGAAAATACGAGCCAGACCCTTCTCATATCATCCACTGGGAGGAGATATGAGTACAAGACAATGCCACATACAAAGAGTCAACAATTAGTATATTGGATCACAAAGTACAGAGCTTAAAGACAAAAGACATTCCATTAATCAAAGTCCTTTGGAGGCATCACGGTTTCGATGAAGCAACCTGAGAATTAGAAAGTGAAATGCAAACCAAATATCCCAGTCTATTCACCATGAGCAACTGATCGACATTGCTGCGGGCAGCGAACAATTCAAGTAAGCGACTTCAAATTTTGAAGACGAAATTTACTTTTAGGGGCATAGATTGTAACATCCCAAAAATTTATAAAGCTTTTTGAATAAATGTTAAAGTAAATAAACATAAAATAAAATACTTGAAAAGTATAAATTTTAATTCTAAAGGCTAAGAAAAACCAAAGACAAGTTCTTAGGAATCAAGAGGTGAAATTTGACCTTAAGGGGCAAAATGGTAATTTTATCACATAGGGGTAAATGGTCGTTTCACCTAAATACTGACACGCGTACACAAATAAAAGTGACTTGTGAATAATTCATACAAAATAAAACATTACTTGAAGACCTAAAACTTTTATTGAAAAATATTAGAATTTATTTAGTAAAATTTAATAAAATCAAGTAGCTATATACATAGAGTGTATTGTACATAAAACAAAAATTTATTAATAAAATATATAAAATTGACACATAAAGTAAATCCAACAATAAAAAATCAGATGTGATTTAAAAGAGTAAATAAAAGTGTAAAAGAATTAAATAAGTACTTAGAAAGAATTAATAGACAAAATGAGAAACAAAGGTATAATTAGTAGACCTAAAACGGTGTATCATTGAAAATTGACATGGGGCAAGTATGTGGGCCAAAAGTTGAATAAGGAAGCAAGCTTGGAACATGTGAATGAGACCCTTGGATGTCCCATATGAGTTAAAAGAGGAGAACTTGGATAGAAATCAAACTCTAGTGGAGTTTACACTAAAAAGAGTCCTAAATACACTCAAATTCCCTCTTATCCTTCTCAAACCAATCCCAATTCTTATCCAACACTAAAAGTGGCGCCTCCCATCTTTTCTCATCCCAAAAGTCCATATTCTTCTCTATTCTGTTGACCCTAGTCGACCTCCCTAGCTAACACAAGAAGAATATCACAAAAACTTGAGATTTTGGGCCAAGAATTACCTCAAATCAGTTCTACAAGGTAATATGCCATACGATCTCTTCTCTTCTTTCCTCTCTATTCTTTTCCACTCCTTGGATGTTGATTTCTTTCTCCATGTTTTGACTTTAGTCGTCCTCTAACTTCAGCCATAGAGAAAGGTTATAAAAAGTGGAGATTACATGCATCGAATCACCAACAACCCATGCTATAAGGTATCAATTTAAACCATGATCACTACACCTTCTTCTCTTTTGTTTTCTCCTTCTTTTCATCCTCTTAATTGGATCATTATTTCCATCAGAAGTTTCTGAAATATTTTCCTAATTCCATCATCAAGACAAAAACATAAATCAGCCCAAAGAAGAGCCAAGAACTTTCTTTTGAAGCATACATCATCAATGAGACATTCCGGACAATGGTAGTAAGGTATAATTATCTTATTCCTTTCTTATGGTCACTTTTTGATTTTCAGCAATGAATCTTATGATTTAGAGGGTTACAAGTCTATGAAAAAATGAAAGGTTGAAGGAAATAAAATCTACATGGGAAAAGGGATCAAATATGCATGTATATTCATGAAACTAGTAACTATGCATGATGCATGTAGAGATTAACAATATATATGGTAAAGTAATATTAATAAGGTGTTATTTGATGAAAAACTAGTGAGTACAGTTGCTGGAGAATCATGAATATAGATGCACAAAATTCTGATTTTTAAGGCATGATGATAAAGCAGACAAACAAGGCATGTATGCATGATATAATTAGGGTATTTGCATATTTAAGTGACAGTTGAGTGTAATTGCAAATTTGGTGAGAGTTCCATACATTTAGATGTCAAAAATCGGCAGGTAGGTTGCTAAAAAATGGGGATCTAAGTTACATGTAATATTAATATTGGAGTGTTATAAAATAGCACACCCATAAGAACCGTATGCATGAAATAATTAGGATACATGCATGTTTAAGAGATGGTTTAAGCATGATCACTAATAGGGTGTTGCATGATGCATATATGAATAAAAAACCTGCAAGGTAGCTTGCTGAAAATTGATGGTTAAACATGCTTAAGAGGCTAGAAAGGGGTGTAAGACTTTAATATACATCAAATCTTGATAATATGCGTATAAGTCATGAAAAATACTATGATTTTATGCACATAATGCATGCTGGTCATGGCTGAATATTTAATGGCTTTAGAGGGTTTTAAAAAGGTTTTAAAAGTAATTAGATAGTGAGTGTTCATAATTGGAAGAAAAGGATAAGTTAAGTCCAACTATTGAACATGGGAAACAGTGCGCACTAAATGCACTAAAAAGGTGAATGGTACATTGTTTGTTATATTTGTTAAGAAATTAGTAAATTTATTGTTTAAAATATTATATGGTGTTCAATTACTAAAAATAATTACATTAAATATTTTAGATTGAGGAGTCACGACATTCGAAGTGTACAAGAGCAGGAGCTGAGGAAGTGCACTAACAAGTGGAAATGATTACCGTGCTCTTTCATATTATTTTAGTTTTAAATATGAAATATGATTGTACGCTTATTTGGTTGAATACCTAGGAGCATGCTAGGGTGTGATTATGTCATTGTTATAATTGATTGATTTCATGCATGTATGATATGTTGAGTGATATGCCTTATGTATTGGATAACATGTGTTATAATTGTGCGCATATTGAATTTATGTCTTCACAATATTTTTGATTATGTGTGAAAAGTAGAAGACATTAAGTATGCTAGAACTTGATCTTGTTAAACACTTTAAGATCACTGTAATCAAGAATTAAACCACGTACCAGCTCAATGAGTCACAATTGATCAGTGTGGGTGTTCTCAAATTATGAAATTCATATTATATTTGAAATGAAACATTGGGTTGGACCCTAGTTTCTAGAAATTGGATGATGGGCATGACCCCTCATTGTCATTAGCGCTAGGCGTTTGTTGTTTTGATGAGAACACAAAGGATGGTTGTCAACTGAAAAATAATTGAATTGCATGAAGCGCCTAATGTTTAATAAGTGTTTGCATATTCTGTGTTTTGACTTTAATAATGTTTGAGATGTTTTGTGTATGATCCACTGAGCTCTTTGAGCTTAACCGATTTCTTATTTTTCAGGTACCTAGTAGTTGAGCATTGTTGTTGATGAGACGAAGTATAGTGTAGTTAGTGGTAAACCTCCTTGATGAGGTTGTCTTAGTCATAAGTTTATTATTATCTTTAGTTAGGCAAGTAGTCAAAGAATCTCCCTTTATTTTATTTATTGAGTTGTTATTTAAAATAAGGCCATGGGGCCAGATGTTAGTTTGATTATTATTGGGTTAAACTGAACAAATATGACATCCCATGTTTTTCGTTATAAACCTATTTTTTATTCATTTATTTACTCATATGATTTTGTGGGATGTGACCTGGTGGGACCAGGGGATTTATTATTGATTTGTGAAACAAATAATATCTCAGTTTTTTACGATGTCATGTGACAAAAATGAACATGTACGTGTATGTATCTCTAAGTATAAGATCAATATAGAAATTGTGAATGTTTTGGGAGTTGGGATGTTACACGCCCCTTCCTTTCGAACATTTTAGGAAACCAATGATCAAAGGTAATATGAACAAGTAGAAGTTTACCTTAGTTATTTATTTCTAAATTTACTACTTTGATAGTCTTGTTTAGTTAGAAGGCCATTGTACATCTTGAATGTTAAAAGATATTTTCAATATTGGCATTTTATTTGGTTAATTGTATTTAAAGATTTCAAAATGTTTTATGAGAATCTGTACAAGTCATTGTGAATAAGAAGTCTCATGGAGTTGGGACACAAAAAAAGAAAGAAATCGAAAGAAAGAGATAGAATGACGTTACGTCTCTTGGGTGGCCTCGATGTTATGATTGTGATTCGTATGTCAGGATAATGTGCCTAATTATTGTTGTTATTTACTTAGGGCATTTTGGTAATTTTACCTTCTGAAATGGGAACCAACCATCAAGAGGCGGGGTGTTACACCGCATGTTTCACATGTTTGACTTATCATGCTATCTAATATTGTGTGAGGGCAAACCAGTAATTGTGCTCTCAATGGTAGCCACCGGGAGGTGCAGTGTTAGACGAATGTCATCACTTTGTCATTTTGCTTCAATATATACCCCAAGTCTAGGCATGAAACATTTGTATAAATAACTAACTCTTGGCATAGTCTTGGTAACACTAACACTAGTGCAATCGTCAATCTTTGTTTTAGTTCAATGAATGCCTCTTCATAGATGTCTTCCTAAATAAGTGTAACATCATTCTGGGTATGCCTCATAAGTGATGCGGTAATCCTAGAAAAGTTCTACACAAATCACCAATAATAACTGTCTAATCTTAGTAAAAATTTAATCTTTATCATGATGGTAGGTCTCGACCAATGTATAATAGCCTTTATCTTTACTAGATTAATTGAAATGTCATCTACTCCAACTATGTGACCAAAAAACTTGAACTTTGACAACCAAAAACTAGCATTTTCTAAACTTAACATAATATCGATGCTTTCTTAAGGCCTACAATGCTATCCTTATATGCTCAATATGTTCTTCCTAAGCCCTTGAATACATCAGAATATCATCAATAAAAATGATGACTAATTGATTAAGTTTCAACCAAACACCCCATTGCTAGGGCTTTTGTTACACTGAAAAGCAAAACCTGAAACTCATAATGGTCATAGCATAGTCCTAAATGATGCCTTCGGAGCATTTTCCTCTTTTGATTGTCAATTGATGGTGCTTGCAAGAAAGATCAATCTTAAAAAACGATTTCGCACCCTTTAGTTGGTCAAATAAATCATCAATATAGGGAATGAGATACTTATTTTTTACTATGACTTTGTTCAATTGTAGTAATCCATACATAACCATAAACTCCCATATTTCTTTTTAACAAACTAAATGGGAGCTTCCATGGAGACAAATTTGGGTAGATGAAGCCTCTCTTCAACAAGTTTTCCAATTGAACCTTTATTTCTTGCAATTCCTTCGATGCCATATGATATTGGGTAATCAAAATTGGTTTTGTGCCATGAACAAATTCAATTATGAAATCAATCTCTTGTGTAAGGGTAATTCTAGTAGATCATCAAGAAACATGTCAAGAAAGTGTTGCAATATCAGATTGGCTTACAACTACTTTCATTAGACTTTGTGTCAGTAAGTATTAATCTGGTCAAAGTACCTAATATATCATCTAACTGAGCCTTCCTTGGTATTAGGTTTGTCTTGGTCTAACGTTTCACCATGAAACTCAAAAGTCAAGTGACTGAGAATCTGAAAGACTACCTTCTTAATGAAAAAGTCAACCTATGCATGATATGTGGCTAATAAGTTTATACCCAAAATCACGTCAAACTCTAAAAATTCATGTATGCTAAAATTAACAATCATCTCAAAGCCTCCAAATCAAAGGGTACATCTCTCATAAATCATAGTAGGGTATGGCTATTCTCCTATCTCCATATTCAACATAAGCCAAGTCCTTGCCATAACCAATCTAAGGCTTAATCTATCCACATCATTTCTTAAAATAAAAGATAAAGTACACCCAACATCAATCAATACATTAGCAAGTTTATCATTAACATAAAGAGTACCTTCCACCAAAGTTTTGGTGACCTTAGGGTTTAGCTTAGTAGCTACTTTTGCCTACTCTTGGACGATTGGTTGTTACCAATTAGTTGGAATTGGAGTTGATACATAACGACATTTGTGTTTTTATGCCCTAGCTGACCACATAACCAACATACACCTCATTGTCTTTGCAACATCACATTACTTTGTGGCAGCTTTTGTGTAGGTGATTGGCTCCATAAGAGTCGACTTCCTCTATCTTTACCTCTGCTTTTATTGGCTTGAGGTACTTGTGTTTGTTCCATTGGTTGTACTTGTCCCTAAGGAAGGGTAGCAATCATTATTGTGGTACTAGATGGCTGACTCTAAATTACATATTACCTTTACCTCTACCTCATCTGTCTTATGGTTGCATTAACCAGAGTAATTTGTATGTCAAGTCAATCTCTTTATTCTATGGCCACTTGAGCATTCCTAGATACTTTCTAAAATTTTTGTTTTTTTGTCACTAAGAGAACTTGATGAATAGTAGGACTTAATCCTTTAAATAAGAAACTAGCTTCCTCCTTTTCTTTCATTACCAAATCTGATGCATAAGCCTTTAGTTGCTAAACTTCACAACATATTCTTTTACTGACATATAACCCTGCCAAAGAGTTAAGAATTCTAGTTTCTTTAATTCTCATTCTACCTTTAGTACATATACTTCACAAATGACTCATGGAACTAAGACCAAGATGTAATATGGCCCTCAACTTCCTAATTGATCCCTACCAATGACTTGGCATCCCCTCTAGCATATGTTCAACAAATCTAACTTACTACTCTTCATCAAGTTGTAAAGTCTCCACATTTTCTTTCCATATTAAAAAATTAATCTTCGAAGATCTGAAGACTTACACATTCCGTAAACTCCTTGGGTTTCACTCCCATAAAATCATTCTATTGCTTTTTAAGAAGGCCTTTTGGAGCACAAAAAAGAACTACTACCATTGGCTCTACTCTAGTTGGCATTATAAGTAGTATAGTAGGTGGTTCTTTTACTCTAACCAACTTTCCTAGTGCAAGGAGAAGCACGTAAGCCAATACTGGTGCTGGTGCTATTTGTCGTCCTAGGTCGACCTCAAGGCAATTCATATGCTCCTCAAATGTGACATTTGGGGCTTGCATAGGCACTATAAGTTTGTATTGCGTTATTCAAAGATTTTAACATATGTTACAACCTTTTAATCGTAGTTCATTCCATCTTAGAAGTAGGATGTAGAGGCGGAGTCAGTTGTTGTGGGTCACCTCAAGGTCCCCGTCGTCATCTCATCATGGTCTATTCACAACATAACAACATTCAATCCCTTAGTTTATGCAACTTAGATCATCCCTAACACATAAATCTAATGATAATATGTAACACAATCAAGATTATGTTTTATAATTTAAGACTTTTATCTTGAAACTTTTATCTTAAGTCTTTTTAGATTGTTAATTCTCAAAATTTATGAAATGGGGGATATGATAACACCACTATCAAGACTCATTTTTATGTCTAAGCTAGTCAACATCTATTTGCTACAAGTTATCAAATTCCATGTGAAACATAATATATATAAATGCCACATTACTAGTTCAATTATTTGCATTAACCAACTACAAAATGACATAATACATAACATTACACTTGAGTATTTAAAATACATTTCCCTTAATTGGCAACATTTATGATAGCAAAATACCTAATTAGAAGTGCAAAAAATACTAGATAAGGATTCCTTTCCCTTGTCCTATGAAGTGGATCTTGAAAAGTAGTAGATAGAGTAGTAAGCCTAATAGTATGACTCAATGAATAGCATAAAAAAGATACCAATATTATGACTGTGTTCCATGAATACAATGTAAACATGTAATGAGTAACATAAATAATATAACAATATTAGCAGTAGTAATATCTCATGCAATGTTTACTATTTTCTATGATGCACATCAATGAAAAAACCAGCTCGACACTAAACCAGCTATCGTGTCAATGGACACAAGTGCCAATACAACAATTAGACTCACTATCGGAGCAACCAGACATGCAATGTCTTTCAAGCTCAAGCAAACCAATGCTTTAGTGTACTAGCAAGATATTGATTATCACCCCACTTGGGGATTTTTAGAGAATGTCTTGTTCAACAAGTTAATACACCAACACTAGGCATTAGAAGACCTCCAAATCCTTTTCTAATGCAATTTATGAAATAGTCACGCAAATAAACTACGTTATAAACAAGTAATATATATTTAAAATAGAACTCAATTACAGTAAAGTGAAGTATTTTAAACATTACCCATGGTACGAACGCTTTTCCTTGAGGTTCTCCAACAACCTTGATTCACAAGCCTCATGTACTAACTTGTACATTTGGCATACGTTAATATGGTTTAGTATATGCATACATTAATTTATGCTTTCTTTCTATAGTTAAGCCCATTGACAATTTATATAGTTAATTTTGGTCAATGGTCAACTATAGGTCAATCCATTGGACAAACTTTCACTGATGCTGACATGAACAATTAAGGTGCTAATGTAGTCTACTTTGGTCAAACTATGCTCAAACTTAGTCAAATGAGCTAAGTTTTTCTTAAATTTCATGTTTGTGCAATCCTTTTCAGATATTATTGTGATCAAACAATACATTGGATTGGTACAAAATTTGATAGAGATCAAGTAGACACATCAAAGTTCTTATGTATCATTTGATTTGTATCTATATATGTATATAATAAAATGGTCTTCTTTATATATATATGTATGTGTGTACATATATATATATATTTATATATATACAGGAAGAAGACCATTTTATTGCAGAATGCGTTTTAGTCCTTCAGGTGTGTTAGGGACGATGACCATGAGTAAAGGGTTTTAATGATCATTCTTGAACCCAATAGCTTCTAATAATAGGATTGATTAAAGTGGTTCATTGGGGTGGGTCGATCTATATCTCCAGGAACTTTACAAATTCACCTCTTGCATCACTCAAGGTTATAGTTTAGTCTCTACTCATACTAGTGTAAGGTCTTAAAGATCATACCAATTGTCCTACTTAAACACATCTATTTGACCTTAAATTTGACTAGAAAAATGTCGACAAAGTTTCACAACAAATTAAGGTCTTTAACTCAGTCAATTTAATGCTCAATCCCCTATTTCTATTTTAGTCTAAATATAGAAACATTCACAAAGATATCCAACTGAGTTCCCTATTTAACAATGTTCAATTGGGCTAAATATTTGCAAGCATAGTTTACATTAACCTAGAAATCTTTTGTAAAATTGACCAAACTAACATCTGAACTAGGGAGCTTCAAAAAATTATTTTACAGTCAAAATTGTTGAGTTAGGTGATGAGCTTTATGTCAACATGTTCAAGACATTGAGAAAATTCCCAAAAGGCACAATGCTATGTAGCATGTTGCACCTTACACAAAAATGGAATGATAACACGATGTAGCAAATTGCATTAATTTGCAATGCGTTGTATTGCCCAAATAGATTTTCTACAACTAGACATGATGGAGTAGCAATGTTTGCAACATGTTTGCCATAACCATAGGGAGCAATACTAGGCATACCATACATCAATGTGTAAAGTGCACTTAGATCTTTCATAAACATGCAAGATCACATGTCCATACCCATCTATGTGTTCATAACATTGGGTCAAATTTTTCCATTCCACTATGATAATGAGTTGCCATCAATAGAGTTTCTCACCAACCCACATTAAATGCCTTTCCATATTCTCCAAGCAATCTAGCACACCTCCATAAATGGCTGAGCACTATCATGCACTTATAGAGAGACTTCATGAACCTCTTCATTAACCATGCAAAGCCTACACCTGTAACACCCCAA
>JAJIYU010017097.1:0-11841 GCA_030144865.1 Tinospora cordifolia | reverse complement strand
TTGCTTTATGTCTAGGGTTTATTTATGTTGCATATTATTCATTCATCATCTAAAGAATGCATTTTTGCATCTCTTTATCTGTTTAAAAGTGTGCACATAAAGTAAGCAACACATGGGCCCAAGCAAAGTTAAGGAGGCAAGCAATCAAGGATCTTTCTTCTATTATTGCTGCAGTAGGTGCACTAGTAGACTTCAAAGCTACATCGTCCAATTTTAATGCAGGGAAGGTTATGTAACACCCCACCTCCCGAGTCTCATCTTCCGCGTCATCTAACGGTCTAACTTTCTTTGATCAAAAATCTTGGGATGCCCGGGGGACGGGCCCGTGCTACATTTTTTTATTCTTAGACCCAAATCCATTAAGGTTCCTGTATACATTAGTCTATGTACAAAATGATGTCATCGTAAATAAGATTTCTTTATTTATTCATTCAAAAATTCTGAGTACAATGATCTATTAAAGCGAAAAATAAATTCAAAGTTGAAATACATGATTTAGCTTGGGCCAATGTGCCCTACATTGAAATAAATAAAAATTTTCAATAGATAAACCTCATCGTAAGCTGATTAATTCCTTGAGATGTGAAAAATAAGGGGGTGATCTAAAAAGCCCAGTGAATCATTACATCTATTTAATTCATCATTTCAATCAAACAATGCAAACATATCAAACACTTTCAAAGATTAAATCGATTCAAACAATATATTATCTCAGTCGTAATTTAGACCGAATGGGAATGATCTATGTGCTCCAGATCTGGGAAGAGAGATCAATTCTGAAACTCAAACCCATCTCTAGTGAAATCATTCTTGAAATCTGTTCCATTCTGGTGTCAGTATTGACAGCCAGTTCCAATTCTACATGGAACACATAAAGGCCCTCGTACCGGTGTGTGGTTGAACTCTTATTTAATCTTATTTTTGTGTGCAAGAACATAGTAAATAAATATTCCAACAGTATCTAAATACTCCAACCGTATAACATTCACATTCACGAAAACATTGACTTTCAATTTCTGATGTAGAAGATCGTACAGGACGCAACTACAAAGCATACTCTCTTGGTCATAAACAATATATTAGTGCATGATAAATAATAGCTCAAACAGTACAACATTCAGATTGACTTTCAATTTCTGATGTAGAAGATCGTACAAGACGCAACTACAGAGCATACTCTCTTGGTCATAAACTACAGAGCATACTCTCTTGGTCATAAATAGTATTTTCAAAAAAAAAAAAACAATAGCTCTAACAGTATAACATTCATATTGACTTTTGATTTTTGACGTAGAAGATCGTACAAGACGCAACTACAGAGCATATTCTCTTGGTCATGAGCAACATAATAATTGAATAACATAAATGCAAAAGACAAGAATAAAATCAAACTAATAAAACAAGCAAGCATTATCTAAATCAAAATAATATATTAAAAGAAGAGAAAGAAACTCACATCAAGATCACTTCCTAAAATATTTGTAGCACTTCGTTGCTACTACCTTGCTAGCTATTTAGAATAGCTTAAGAAAAGAAGAAAAGAACTAAGTTTGCTAAGAAGGAGGCAAAGAGAGAGCAAGAGGAATTTCAACTCTTGCTTTGGGATGAATGAGATGGGTAGAGCAGAGAAGTTTATATAGAGCCCTCTTTCAACTAGTGTTTCTATTTTTCCGATGTGGGACTATCATTTCCTATATATGCATACCCTCTTTCAACTAGTGTTTCTATTTTTCTAATGTGGGACTATCATTTATAATATATGCATACCTTAACATCATACTAAATAAGATATTGCATTCATGAATGCATTTCCTTTGCACATATATTTTTTTATATATATTAATATTACACTAATCAAAATATTATTTTCATAAATGCATCTAATTAATACTTTAAACACATATTTTTTCATATTAATATCATACTTTAATAATTAAAATATTACTTTCTTATTTAGATAGAAAAGAATATATTTACCCAACATTTCTATATGTTTAAGATGAATTAATGTATATCCCTATATGCTTCTATGTCAATTAATTAATTGCATATCAATGACAATTCTATATATACGTATATGCACCAATAAAGTTTGTTTTAAACTCGAGTTTCGGTATTACGACAATTGAAATTTTAGGTATTACAGGCTAAGTCCAAAGATAAGAAGTTCTCCAAGGAAAGCAAGAAGGGAACTTTTGGGAAAATGCCCACTTTCTACAAGAAGGAGGACAAGAAGGTGACAAAACATGAAGGACAGTCCAGCAAGAACTTGAACCAGGGGTGTTTCATCTTTGATGGGCCTCATCGAGTTCGTGATTGTCCCAAGAAGGAGAGATTGGCGGCGTTGGTGGCTAAAGAAGAGACTCTTACAGACCAGGTGTGGGTCAATCCCTTAAGACTATTGAATGTCATTCAACAGCAAGCAAATACCTCGAACAACGGGTTGATTTACGTAGAGGTCGTGATCAACCGAAGTTTTCCAGTCTTGGCGATGATTGATACGGGTGCCACGCACTCATTTGTTGACGTCCCTTTAGCAGAAAACCTCGGCTAAACTCTCTCCCAGAACCTGGGCCGAATGAAGGTGGTAAATGTAGAGGCAAAACCTATTAAAGGAGTGGCGAAGGGAATTGAAATCAAAATCAGGGAATGGTTAGGTATAACTAACTTCATGGTTGTCCTGCTAGATGATTTTGATATTATTCTAGGTAGTGATTTCTTGCAAGCTCAGGATATTACTATGATGCCTTCGATGAAAGGATTGTTCATCATAAACAAAGTAAACCCTTGCTTTGTGCCTGCTAAGAAAGGGGAAAGGAGACAGTCCCCAGAAGCTGTACCAATGTTGTTGGCAATTCAAGTTAAAGATGGCCTACGAAAGGGTTATCTTGCTTATGTGGCTACCTTGCTGGAGGTCAAGGAAGGAAAAGTTATGGAAGTCCCTGAACAAGTTGTTGAGGTGCTTAGAGAGTTCGACGATGTGATGCCCCTTATGTTGCCAAAGAAGTTACCTCCAAAGAGGAACATTGTAATACCCGAAATTTGAGTTAAAAAAATTAAAATTAAAATCTACTATTCAAAAATACGGTATTGTTCAAATATACGGTTACTGTTCACAAATACAGTCACTATTTTGTCGGCAGATAAAATAACTTTCGGTGGTTACTGTAGCTATAGTAACAGGCACTGTAGCCACAGTAACGAACTATTTGTAACTGTGCGATTTCGTATTTTTCTGCCAGAAAAATCTATGTAAACCTCACCCCCCCCCTTATTCTGAAAATTTATTCCAGTAAAAAAGAAATAATTTCTTTGCTTACTCTCTTCTCTTCTCTTGTTCTTTAGCTATTTTAGGCAGCAAATATAGTTGTAGGTTGGGGAAAACCTCAGTTTCTGCATAGCAGTAGTAAAGATCTACTGTTGGGTGCCTCTTTTGAAGCAATTGGAGAGATTTTCTGAACAAAGCAGGTATAATCACTCTACTCTAGTCTCTATTTAAGATTGGAGATGTCATTGTTCATTTCAGTACACATACGTAGTTTACTGTTCATATATACGGTATTGTTCACTGTTACTATTTAGCATTGTTCATATATACGGTACTGTTCATGGGCATCGATTAAATCACATTTTCTAAACGTAGAACCTGAAGATTGTTGGTCAAAGACTTAAAACAAGTTGAAATAATACTGCAAGGATTTAGAGAAATACTACTAAGGTGGAAGTAATTACTCTACTCTATAGTATTATTTGAATTTTAATGCTGAATATGTGATGTTTGCATTGTCTGAATGCCTAGAAATATGCAAGGTTATTGACTAAATGATTTGTTAAAGATTTTCTTTTATTTTTAATTTATTTATGACCGAGAGAGTATGCTCTGTAGTTGCGTCTTGTACGATCTTCTACATCAAAAATCGACAGTCATTGTTTTCATTTATGAAAATATTGATTTATGATGTCATGCTGATGGAATGTTTAATTATTGATGAAATATTTATTTTATTATGCTTTGTTCACAAAAAGAAGATTAAATAAAGATTTCAACCACGTACTGTCGCGGGGACGAATGTCCTTCATGTGTGTTTCATGCAGAATTAGAACTGGTTGTCAGGATTGACACCTGAATGAACTGAGTTTCAAAAATGATCCCAGAGAAGGGTTTGAGTTTCAGAATTGATCTCTCTCCCCAGATCTGGAACACAGAGGTTAACCCCTTTCGGTCTAATTGACAATTGTTGATAAATAAATGTTTGAAACGCCTAATGAATGATAAGTGTTTGCATGTTAGTGTTTGGTTTAAATAATGCTATAAATGTACTGTGTATGATCCACTGGGCTCTTGAGCTCACCCAATCATTTTTTTTAGGTAACTATTGAATACATCGTCCCAGCAGGTCAATGTAAATTGATAACAGTGTGCCTCATAGTATGAAGATAGTAGAAAATGAACTGTATTGTAGGGTTGTGACCCACTATATTTGATCATGTCAGAAGTCGATAGTATTTGTATTATCAAAAGATGGATATGGAGCCCACAGAATTGTTCGTAACTCTGATTATAAATCAATATTTTCAGTTATTTTGAAATACTGAGATTATTGTGTTTCTGTTGTATTTATACTCTATACCTTGGGATATAATCTGATGAAACTAACAGATGTGAAAAATGATGAAAAGAAAAAGTAATATCCCTAGTTCTTAGATAGAAAGCAAGACGGACTGCACTCGAAAGAAATGACGTCTCAAGCTACAGACAACCATGTTACCTATGACGTATGTGATAGAAATCTGGAGCTGGGGCTGTTACAGTAATCAAATGAGATTTTTTCTAAAATGTAATTAACATGGGACGACTTAAATGAGAAGATAATAAAGAAAATAAATATGGAGATTAGAGTATGAATTATTTTCAAATAAGACAAGATCAACATTCTCTTAAATAGGGCAAATGAAAATTTTAAACGCCAAAAACCTAATCGTTAACCCCCCTTTAGGAAGCATCCAAACTATCCACACATGAAGGGCTAGGGTTGCATCTAACACACTCTCACATGGGATGGTGTCACGAGTAGTACGAATATCCAAAATTTTTTGTTGCAGTTTCAACCGAGTGTTGGTTGATGATTGTTATTCAAGGTTAATTACTTTTGAACCACGCCTTCCCGTGAATGCACTAAAGTCTCGCTCTAGTGCAGCAATCCGAAATGAACTCTCAAGGCAACAGCGTCTGGGCAACAGGGTGTTGTCCCAACCGTACAGAGTAAAATCAAACAACACACGGGATAGGCACAAAGACCACTCTTATTCACTCAAGCAATTCGATTACAAGGTAAATCTGGGTTGACTTACTCCAAGTTCAACCTATGGGCTTATATAGAAAATTGTCCTTACAATGCACAGCGATACGCCAACCAACTTTAGGAAGTTATGGGCAGTTCCATAACTTCCTTGGTGGACATCTCTACGCCATCTGTCTATGGGGAGTTATGAATGGTTTTCATAACTTCCCCTTGGTCAGCATCTGAGCAACATCTGTCCCTATGAGGTTATCGATGATTTCCATAACTTCCTCTTGGTTAGCATCCGAGCAACACCTGTCTGTGAGCACCTTGTCCGTGGCACACATGTCCATAGCAGTTGCATAACTACTCTAAGGTGCTCTCATGATCCCTCTATCCGTGGGAAAAGTTATAGACGGTTCCATAACTTCCATGGTGTGTTATCTTGTGCCACATGTCCTTGGGTGGTTCCTCGATCAAACATAACTGCTAGTAACTTCTCCCAAGCGGCAAACATGTGTGTGTCACGCTCATGGGTCGTTAGTTATCAGTTCCAACCACCCCTTTGTGCCTTTCCACGTTCTGTCATGCCCCTGCATGTCCAAAACTTTCAACAACTGTCAAGTCATCCAGCAACTGTGTGTGTAACCTACTCCGAGGTGCACAATTGCTTGGCTCTTAGCTCAGCAAGCTAAGTCTTCGTTTGGTGATCAGATTCAAGGGTCTAACAGACCTCCCCCACCAACCCCTTCCATTGAACCAAATAGAAAATCCTTCGATTTCTCTTGCTTTGGCCCATGACACTCTTGTCAAGTATAACTTTAGCTTCCTTTTCGAATTGAACCCTGATTGTGGGTGGGGCTTGCTTCGAGACTTGCCTGTCTGGATTTAGCAAGTCCTTATGGTAAGCTTTCTGGTAGCTTCAGCCTGTAAGCTACTCGGCCCACCTTCTTTATCACCTCGAACGGTACATCATATTTTGGGAGCAAGCTCCTATGAACAGTCGTGTTGTTTATCCGTTTCCAAATTTGGGGTGGCACCTTTAATAATACATTGTCCCCAACATTGAATCTCAGTTCCCTTTTGTTTCCTCCAACATCTCCTATTTGTGCTTTGTAAACCTGTATGTAGTTGGGCTCTTTCCCAAGCTCTTTGTTTTAGCAATTTTGTGGGGAGTAAGAAGATGTTGTCTAGTAGCAACTTCAAATGGGTTCATCCCTGTACTTGAGTATTTGTGCAGGTTATAACAGAATTGGGCTATAGGCAACAATTTTACCCAATTCGACTGGCTTGCATTCACAAAATGCCTCAAGTATATTCCTTCAACAATATATTCACCCTATCTGTCTGTCCATCAGTTTGGGGGGAGTGACTTGTTGTGGAGAACTTCAGTTTTGATCCCAGAAGTTCGAACAGTGCAGTCTAGAATCATCTAATGAACCTAGTGTCCCGATCACTGATAATGTCCTTCGGGATTCCCCAATACTTCACCACATTATTGAAGAACATTTCAGCAGCAACGTCAATAGTACAGGCATGAGGGGTTGAAATGGATATGACATACTTGGAGATTCTATCCACTACTACAAAGATAGATCGATATCCTTGGAATTTTGGCAATCCAGTGATAAAATCCGTGGAGATGCTCCTCCATGGCTTCTCTGGAACTGGCAGCGGTTCAAGTGTTCCGGCTGCTTTCCTCTTCTCAGTCTTGTCTAGTTGACAAACTAGACAAGTCTTTACATAGGCTTCCACATCCTCTTCCATTTTCAGCCAATAATAAGGCCGAGATAATAAGGCTAGAGTTCATTCTACGCCTGGGTATCCTGCCCAACAAGATTCATGTGTCTCCCTCTGTAATTTTGTCCTTAGGTTCCCTCCAGCTGGAACAAATAGTCAGCCACCCTTTGCATAGAGTAGTCCATTTTTCAGCCAAAACCTTCAGATGATCTCTTTTTTGACTTGTTAAGCCAACCTTTGGTGAGTTTTATCTCTAGCACTTTGTTCCTGGATCTTCAAGAAGAAATTTGTCTCTATATTCGTAATAATAGCCAATGTTTCAGCCACTACTTTTCGACTCAGTGCATCTGGTACAAAATTGAGCCTTCTTGGTTTGTGCTCAATCTGCATATCAAATTCCGCCACAAAGTCCAGCCAACGAGCTTGTTTAGGGGTCAGCTTTTTTTGGGTCAGAAAGTAAGTAACAACAACATTATCTGTTCTTAGTACAAAGCTCGTTCACAACAAATAGTGTCGCCAGGTACATAGTTAATGCACTACTGCCAGCATTTCTTTTTCATGGATAGGGTATCGCTGCTCTGCTTCATTCAGCTTCCTACTTTCAAAGGTGATCGAGTGTCCTTCTTGCACTAGAACACCTCTAATGGCTCAATTTAAGACATCATTATGAACTTCGAATGACAATTCGAAGTCTAGGAGTCTCAGTACAGGTTCAGAGGAAATGGCCTCTTTTAACTCCTTCATTGCTTGGTTGCAAGCTTCTGTCTAGTTCGAAGGCTTGTTTTTCTTCAGCAAGTTCGAGAGGAAAACAACTGTTTGGAGTAGCCAACAATAAATCTCCTGTAATAGTTAGCTAAACCAAGGAAAGAGCAAAGTTCAGGTACCTTAGAAGGTGTAGGCCAACTTGTTATTGCATGTACCTTTTTTATCCATGCTCAATTTCCCTTTATTGATCACGTGCCTGAGGAATGTGATAGTTTCTTGAGCGAATTCACATTTCTCCTTCTTTACATAGAGTTCGAACTCCCTTAGTTTGGACAGAACCATTCTGATGTGCTTCAAGAGTCTGACTATAGATCACTATATCGTCAAGATATACTACCACAAACTTATCAATAAAGTCATAAAGCGCACTGTTCATTAGATGGCAAAAGGTAGCAGGGGCATTGGTTGGCCTCACCAGATATTCAAATGACCCATACCTTGTCACCATGGTCGTCTTTGGTTTGTCACCTGCAACAATTCTAACTTGATAATATCCGGAACGCAGGTCCAGTTTTGTGAAGATCTTGACCTTTGCTAACCGATCGAATGGATCCGCAACAAGTGGAATTGGATACTTGTTCTTCACAGTAAGTTTGTTCAAAACCCTGTAATCCACGCACATCTGCAACATTCCATCTTGTTTATGTTGGAAGAGCACAGGTGTTCCAAATGAGGCCTTGGATGGTTGAATGTATCCTGCCTCCAGTAATTCCTTTAACTGCTTTCGCAATTTTTCGAGTTCCTTAGGCGCCATCCAGTAAGGTGCTCATGTAGGGGCCCAAACACCATCCACCAGTTTAATAGCATGATCTATGTTTGTAACACCCCCAGCTTTCAATCTCTATCACATACGTCATAGGTGACGTAGTTGTCTTGTAGCTTGAAACGTCATTTCTTCCGAGTGCAGTCAGTCTTACTTTCTATCTGAGAACTGGGGATATTACTTTTTCTTTTCATCTTTTTTCACATCTGTTAGTTTCATCAGATCATATCCCAAGGTAAGAGTATAAATACAACAGAAACATAATAATCTCAATATTTCAAAATAACTGAAAACATTGATTTATAATCAGAGTTACGAACAATTCTGTGGGCTCCATATCTATCTTTTGATAATATAAATACTATCGACTTCTGACATGATCAAATATAGTGGGTCACAAGCCCTACAATACAGTTCATTTTCTACTATCCTCATACTCTGAGACACACTATTATTAATTTACATTGACCTGCTGAGGCGATGTCTTCAATAGTTACCTGAAAAAAATGATTGGGTGAGCTCAAGAGCCCAGTGGATCATACACAGTACATCTATAGCATTATTTAAACCAAACACTGAACATGCAAACACTTATCATCCATTAGGCGTTTCAAACATTTATTTATCAACAGTTATCAATCAGACCGAAAGGGGTTAACCTCTATGTTCCAGATCTGGGGAGAAAGATCAATTCTGAAACTCAAACCCTTCTCTAGGATCATTTCTGAAACCCAGTTCATTCAGGTGTCAATCCTGACAACCAGTTCTAATTCTGCATGAAACACACACGAATGACATTCGTCCCCGCGCTAGTACGTGGTTGAAATCTTTATTTAATCTTCTTTTTGTGAACAAAGCATAATAAAATAAATATTTCATCAATAATTAAACATTCCTTCAGCATGACATCATAAATCAATATTTTCATAAATGAAAACAATGACTGTCGATTTCTGATGTAGAAAATCGTACAAGACGCAACTACAGAGCATACTCTCTTGGTCATAAATAATATAAATTAAAAAGAAAGGGAAATCATTAAATCAATATTCTTGCATACTTCTAGGCATTCAAACAATGTAAACATCACATATTCAACGTTAAAATTCAAATAATACTAGAGAGTAGAGTAATCACTTCCACTTCAGTAGTATTTCTCTGACTCCTTGCAGTATTATCTCAACTTGTTTCGAGGCTTTGATCAACAGTCTCCAGGATCTACGTTTCGAAAATGTGATTTAATTGATGCCCATGAACAGTACCGTATATATGAACAGTGCTAAATAGTAACGGTGAACAGTACCGTATGAACAGTACCGTATATATGAACAATAAACTACGTACGTGTACTGAAATGAACAACGACATCTCCAATCTTAAATAGAGACTAGAGCAGAGTGATTATATCTGCTTTGATCAGAAAAACCCTCCAATTGCTTCAAAAGAGGTACCCAACAGTTGATCTTTACTACTGCTATGCAGAAACTAGAGTTTTCCTCTTCCTACTACTATATTTGTTGTCTAAAATAGCTGAAGAACAAGAGAAGAGAAGAGAGTAAACACAGAAATTCTTTCTTTCTTGCTGGAATAAATTTTCAGAATGAGAGGAGGTTCATATAGATTTTTCTAGCAGAAAAAGACGAAACCGCATAGTTACAAATAGTTTGTTATAGTAGCTACAGTGCCTGTTATTGTAGCTACAGTAACCACCGAATCTTATTTTATCTGCCGACAAAATAGTGACCATATTTGTGAACATTAACTGTATATTTGAACAGTAAATTTAATTTTTTTTTTTAAATTGTAACTCAAATTTTGGGTATTACAACATTAAAATTGTAGGTATTACAATTACCATCAAATTGAGATTACATTCTATGGTATGAATTTTGAATATAAATTTTAAAATTTGAATTATAATTTTAAATTTAGTAATTAGTGTCTAGTTTTAATCAATGATCTTGTAGTCCTTTATGTACTTAATTTTATGAAACCACTATTTAAAATGTGCCACTTGCCTCGGTCCAATTTAGTGTACATTTAATAATTAAATTTAATATACACATTACTAAATTTATGTTTTATTTAAGATTATTATTAATCTAATTTCTTAATTTTATTTGTTCATCGATTCTAATTATTTGTAATTATTCTCATATGAATATTAATATATTTATATGTTTTTGTAAGAAAAAGTGCATTAGGCTCCAACCCAAGACCTTAATTTTATTAGCATATTGTCGTTCTAACCAATTGAGTTCATAGGTCATTCCTTATTCTAAAGTGTTTATTTTTTTTAAGGGTTACTAAGCTCAAATTTCAAATTTAAGTTACTCGGGTTTTTTCAACATTAGATTGTTGTAATTATTATTTATTTATTTATAAAAATTATTTTAATATTTGTATAATGTATTATTTATTTCAAAATTTTATCGAATTTCTCAACTATTACATTAGGAGTCTTATGTGCTCAGGCACATGAATTTGAAGTTTGTAAGAGAGAAATATGTACGTATTAGTTTGTTAAAGGATTTTTTTGGTATAGTTAGGGTAGACAAAATCCAAGGATTTTTTTGGTATAGTTAGGGTAGACAAAATCCCTCTTGTATAGTCATTGTTGTCATGATCCCGATCCGAATTGTAAAGATCATGATCTTATACATACAAACAAATTCAGATCTTTAGTACGATATTAACTTCATTGGATCTCAGTAGGATTACGATTCTAAATTGTAAGATTAGTAGGGTCGTTATCTAATTGCAATCTTATTTTTACTTTAAAAAATTTGCTATACAAACTCGAGAGACATTTAAATCAACTAATTGAGCAACAAATACACCAAACTTAATAAATTTAGAAACTTATTGCATATTTCTCCTCTTTGTTCCTACTTCATTTTATCTTTATTCTCTTTATTTGTTTTAAGAAAATTGTCGATTTTTGTGCGGGCAATCCGTACATCGGATTTACGCCAAACTTTCCAGATCTGTTTTAGATTTCCCAAACCTTCCTTAGAATTTCAAATTAGGATTTTAGGACTTCATTTGACAGTAATTTGGGCACAATTGACCTAAGATGACTAGGATGATCGCATTGACCATGGTTGACCAGGTTGACCGATTGACCGAAACGGCTTGAGTCAATCGAAACTGAGTAGGAACAGTGATATTAGGTATTGAGCCACTGTATGGATAGAACTGAGTTTGGGTTTTGATTGATACAGATTCGAAAGAGTATAGCGGGGCTGGACCGGTTGTCGACGGGACATCGGTGCACAGGACCCGAGGTGA
>JAJIYU010017096.1:0-11836 GCA_030144865.1 Tinospora cordifolia | reverse complement strand
AATATAAATTGAGAAAAATTGATGTAAATTATTGTATTTCCTTTAAAAATTCCAGAAAAATGCGTATATCGTATTCGAAGATTTTTGCGCACCAAAACGTGGGTCGTCACAGAACTAGAGCCAAGGAATAAATGCAGTGTTCTTACAATCAACAAATAGATAGATTTGAGAATTAAAATCCCGAATATTTTCTACTCAGCAAAAGTTCCTTTCTTTTTATTTTGTTCTCCCAAAAATGAAGACTATCATGGCTAGAACTCCCCATGATTACCTATTGTCAATGATGATGAAGCTATCAGGATATTCTTTTTTTTATAATAATCCTTCAAAAAAGAAGAGAACCAAAAAAAAATTAATGATGTAGCAATAGCTGCTGCGTCTCCACCGCTGCCACTAGAAATGTTTTGTTAAATTGATTCAATTTTAATAAAGAATTTTTCAGTTTTAATAAAGAATCTTTAGCATTTTTAATTTTAATAAAGAATTTTCAATGATATTATTCAAATATTAAAATCATGAAAATATCACATTATTTATGTTGTATCAACAAAAATCCACTGCAAGAAAAGTAGATAATTGTGAAAAATTATTTGTGACCAACAACTTAATTGCCATTAAAAAAAATTTTAATGGCAAGCTTCCTCTATCATAAATAATAAAATTAAAAAAAAACATGTTATAAAAATATTAGTGACAATGTATAAATTGCCATTAATAAAAAAAAATGTTAATTGCTACTCCGAAATAACGATTTTTATCACATTGACATCTGTCACAAATAGATTTAAAATAAAATAAATGTTCAACCTTCATCTTCGTCGTGAGTAGCAACTTGTTGATCATCGTCCCCAAGCTTCACCTTCACCCGCTTGCTGCAACTTTGTCGATCACCACTCATTTGTGAGCATCAACTTCGTCGAGCTTCACACTAGCACCAGTGTCGATCACCACTCGTCTGTGAGCATCAACTTTGTCGAGCTTCACACTAGCACCAGTGGCAAGTTTCTTTCTCAATTGAGCACTGCATATGTTTGGATCTAAGAAGAAATTTGCTACGAGAAAGCTCCAATTGTTGCAAGTCTGTTGAAGATGTTAACATCTCGAGTTTAAATAGGATTTTTTTCTTTGAAGAACAAATCTTCTGGTTTTCTTCACACAGGCATGATCTCAATCTCTTAATCTCTCTTTTTTTCTCTGTTAAATTTTTTAGGGCTTCTTTTTTCTTTTTCTGAAACTTGCAAGATTTTGGCTTATTTTTGTTTGTGCTTCTGAAAATTATTTTAATCTTGAATGCATTGTACACACAAAGCATAAATCAGTAGCACAAACTTGAGCAAGAGTGAACAAGGATCATATGTGAATGAACAACATAAATTTTTAGCTCATGAAAGGACACACGAAACATATATGAATCTAAATGTTCATTTTGTGGTGATTTTTGGCAAATACGTGATTCTGGGAAACCATTCCGATGCTTGGACATTCACCATAATTGATCCTAACAGCGGAACAATAGCTTTACTAGAGGTAATTCAACATTTGGCATCATCATTCTTTACTTGTGTTTTTACTTTATAAATAGCAATTGTCACAAATGGGAAGATTAAGGTCATATTAGTTCAAAATATGTAAACTTATAATCTAATGGTAGCTCGAAGGCTTGGAAAGCTTCAAAGGAAAGGACGGAAGCCATGACGAACAATCATACTTTGCAATTGGGATGTCTAAGAGTATGGCGTGGTTGGTCTTTATCTCCATCCTTTGGATCTTTGAACACACAAGAAGCAAACAGTCTGTCTCTATCCTCTAGATCTTTAAGGGACATAACATGAATGTTTTGTCTCTGTTAGTTATGTAAGTTATAATATATGCATCAATTTTCTAGATAGGTTCAACTGAAAGGTTGGAAGAGAACAGAGACATCAAGGGTTGTTGCTTACTTAAACATGGACTGTGTAGGTGCTGGAGCTGGATTCTATGTCTCTGCTACTCCTCAGCTTGATGAACTATTCAACAAGTTTCCAAAAACTGGTGCCAATAACACCAACATGACATTATATAGAATTATCAACAACTTCATTATTATCTTCCCTTTCCAACATGTCTTCTTTAGCAAATCCAACAATTTTACATGTTTTGAAGGTACAAGACCTTTCTCTTTACGAAACAAGATTGTGATATTTATGAGGAAAACAACATGATAAAGTTGAAATTCCATATGTGCTGCTACTATTTGCTTTTTTTTTCTTAATTCAGTTGATGTAGTTCCTAGTTATGTGAAAATAGTCCCAATGATTTAAGTTTAAGAAAATTGATTGGCAATGAAATCTGTTTTCAATTGTATTGGAATTTGTAATGTCTTGTGATTCAATGAAAATAAAAGGATATTATAGCTTATATTGTAGTTTTCACATTTTAGTGTGTTCTGCTCAAGTTTTTTAGAATCTAGATATCTTCAACTAGCTCCTATATCAATATGCCTGAAAAATGTTCTTATCTCAATTGGATTTTAATTGGTAAAATCAACTTCAGAGGGGATTGCCTTATACCTGAAATTATGGAGCCAATTGAGTCGATTTTTCTTTAGCTTTCTTTATTAACAATTTCATATCAAGCTTTCTCCATCATAGTCTTTTTTAAAAAAAAATTAATTTAAATTTTCAACATCTAATTTGAGGAGACATAAATGATTAGAACTTATTTTGATCATTAATCGACATTTTTCTTGTGACTTACCTTTCTACTTCCATTGCATCATATAAAGTTTTTTGGATTTTCATAATTTTATCATGTATTTCAGGTACGGAAAAGTTTTCAGATCGCATCTATTCGGTTTGCCAATGATAGGATCACAGTACCACAAGTTAAACATGTTCCTCCTACAAAATGAAGAAAAGCTATTGCAGTGTAGCTATTTCAGTGTATGTATAGTACCTGATCAAAGTTTTATTCTGCTTTTCTTCTGAAATGGATATTATACTTTCAATCTCATGGTAAAGCAAATACAGAGCATGGAACCAGATGACCCACTTTGTTCTAAGATGTCAGAAGATTTCCAAACCTTCATGAAGGGATTAATTTCAATTCCCTTATGTATTCCAGGAACTCCATATGGAAAAGCTATAATGGTAATTAATGCTACTAATTCTCACCAACTCCACTGGATTGAAAGATATTGTTTATTGATCTTTATGTTTGGTTGAAAGATATTGTTTGATTAATCCTTGTATCTAAAGTATATATATAATGCCCATCCAACTTTATGCTTACCACATTGTGATTATGTTTAAAGTAAACGAGATTCATGTTTAGAAATCAAAGACGAGTGGATTAAAAAAACAGCTTTTGTTCCAAAAAGTTGGTCTAAGGTGTTGGCTAGCCCATCCATCTAGTTTCTGTGATTGACTGATTCTCCCTTGGCGTCCCCATTATTATTTAATCTTGAGCAGTAGTACCTTAACAAGAACATGAAAAAGTATATTCAATCTTGAGTCATGTTTATGCTCAGTCACTAAGGGCAATTGTTATTGTCTCGAGAATAGGATGCTACATTGCAGGAGACATCCTCGGTTGGCCTTAATATATATATGTCTTGATATCTGAACATGCACCATCTTACTTAATTTCTGCTTAAGCACATAAAATTTGAATAATAATTGAGTGATAACGCAGAAAGAGGAACAGATGCCATTATTGCCATATCATCAGAAATGGTGCCATATGTTTTAAGCTTCTTGTTCTTCAACTGCTCCTTTATAAGCCCTCTTTTTAGTTTTGTTGCTAATAGTAACTGAATATAACTGGTTTTCTGTTGAGACACACTTATTATCTAATCTAATTTGTTTAATTTTTTTTTTTTTGCTTTCTAATTTTACCATGTAGAGAACCTCAACATTTGGGAAATTACTTGTTTAGTAATGGTGTTTTATGTTGTAAGCTTCTTGTTCTTCATTTGCTCCTTTTCAATTGTAAAATGCAATGAACTCAGCTACATCTTTTTTTGTTTTTTGTTTTTTTGGTTTTTTGTGCAACTTTTCATGATTATGTCTTGATCATGTGATTGGAAAGAGGAAAAACCTTGTATAGATGCATTAGGAAATGTTTATATTTTAGATCGAATTATTTTTCTTTCTTAGGCCAGCTTAATTGTGCTTAGTTCTATCTTGTATCAAACGAGATTGAAACTAGTGGTTCAAGCTTGTAAGTTGTTGTTCTAAGCTTCTTAGCTCATCGTGTTTTTTTTTTTTTTTTAAATTTAGATAAAGTTATGGTGGTTTGAAAATGTTCTCTTGGCTAAAGTGTTTTGGTCTTTGACATGAGTAGCACCATTCCCTGTAAGATTTTAGCTATCAGCCAAAAATTACTAAAGGTGGATCCCAAAAGTTTGGTAGAAAATCAATCATATTTTTCTCTCAAGTGGGATGCTAAAAGGAATTTCAAAAATATTGTTTATGCACCTATAATCTCTCTCTCTCTCTCTCTCTCTCTCTCTCTCTCTCTCTCTATCGCTCTCTCTCTTATGTAGTACTTTCTTCTATATTACTACATGTGCCTCTTACTTTATGTTGTGACCACTAACACATTTGGTTTTTAGGGGTTCTTGGTGGGTTAAAATGGTTAATGCTTGACGATCATTTTATGCTCTTTATTGTGTGCATTACTTTTTAATACGCTTGGATTATACAGACATAAATTGCGTATAGGTAAAGAAAAACACAATATTCTTGAATGATCAATCTAAATAGGCTTTTGGGCAATAAAGGTTTTGATGTTCAACAGTACAACTAGTTATCTTGTTACATAGGAAATCGAAGGGCAATGATTACTTAATTTTTCTATATATATATATATATATTAAAGTCAATGAAAAATATCATAATTTTATTCAATCACAAAATTTGGACACATCTTATTTGTCGTTAGAAGTAGACATAAGAGTCAAGACAATTGCTTTTTATAAAAAAAAGCAACATAAAATTATTCTTCCTATCTATACAAGATTTTTTTTTTCATATTTTGTCATGTGAATAGTACTTCCTATCCATACAAGAAACCTTTACACATTTGAAGGTCACATTGGTCCTGTAACAACCATCTTTCTCAGAAAATGGATATTTCTTAGTAGTAAGTGTCCCTATATGTGATCTTTACAAATTGAGGAACTTCAAGCCCTATGCTCCTACTAACTCAGGTATGCCTTATGTTTGCTTTTCTAAATTTCAGTATGTTCTGAATTTCCTTTTCTTGTTGTTCTCTGCTTTTTGAAGCTTATGATTCTAGAAATATGTACAAATAGTTTGGATTTAATTATTATTGTGACTTGGAGGTTGTTATCAAAAGAAGGATATTATCATATCTTAAAACATAATCATTATATTTGACTTTAGCTCAAGTTATGTATAAAGAAGTTATGCATTTTTCTCTATCAGAGAGGAAGTTTTCAATCAAGGTTTTTTATCATATTTTTGGGATATATTTTTGCTCTGTGATCATTATTTCACCCAAATTCACGTATGTTTAAAGAAGGATATATATATTTTTCTTGAATCATGATCATTGATTATTCATTAATCATTATGTTCTTCATTTTTTATGTTTTGGGACACTTGAGATTATATGATAAGAGATTATATGTTTTAAACACTTGAGATAAGAGAGCATTAGAGATATAAATATATTCATTTCTTATAGTTACAATACCTGCAATTTTACACTGTTGTCACCAATTGTTATATAACCACTAGCCATTCTTTCCATGTTCACAATGCTACAAAGGGCAAGTACTAATGTCATTGCACTCGCCGTTACCTACTTTTTTAATATTTATATATGCAAATGAACTGGATACAGTGATGACTATAGATCTTAGATTCATTTCCATACATACAGCATTGACTACCGATCACTTTTTAAATAAAGGTTTCACTTGCTTTCTGAATGTAGTCACTATCCCTTTTTAAGCGCTCTTTGGCAGATATTTCTATAACTTTCTAGTTGCTTTATGGGTAATTTGTTTTCTTTTAGTTTTGCTAATTGATTATTCTTAAAACTCAGTTTATTTGTTGTTGTGATTTTCATTTTTTTTTTTAGTGCATCTGATGTTAAGTTCATAACAATGTCTAGCTCATAGCAATGCATAGTGACTTGATATGTGACGACCCCATCTGGGCCCACAGAACCCCTCTTAGGGCACTCTGTGCTAGGTGGTCACTCAAAGGTACTGTCCCTGCCCCCAAGGGTTTTCTTTCTCCTCTGCGGAGATTCGAACCCAAGACCTGTGGCTCAAGTACTTAATTCATTCATCATCCGCTACCATTAAGCCAGTAGTCTTGTCGGGACCCCTTTTCTAAGCCAAGGGGGGCCCGACCAGCACAGTGGCCTGATAAACCTCCTCACCAAGTCGAGTTCGCCCAACCACTGTTAAGCCCTTTCTAAATCTCATACAATCAGACAATATCAGAATAACTAGAACACTTAAAAGTAAAAGTAACTAACAACCAAAGCGGAAGCATCTCATTAACATTAGTTTTGTCCAAAATACATATTTGACCATTTAGACTAGTACAATAATGACCAACCTCAAATAAAAAAAAAGACCAAAAGAAGTTGAGATAAGAATCGTCAGGGAGTTAGGCGATCACCACGCCTTTCCCCTTATCAGCCACTAAAGAACCTGAAATAGTAATAAAGTAGTAAGCCTAATATCTATATGGCTCAGTGAGTAAAAAGTTCAGCATGTTAACCATTTACCAATATTCCAAAACAATGCATGTATGCATGAGCAGTAAAATGATGTGACATTCGAAAACATGACATAGTATGAAAACAGTTATAAATAGTGCAACAGTTTCATAAAACCATCTCAAATCCATGTAAGTTAAAAACATAAACAGGCTAGGTTAGCTCAACAAAACCCGATCTATGGTCATTGCTCAAGCGCATCGTAAGTCAGGCATACTGGCCACTTGAGCGGGTCGTAAGTTAGGCGTACTCCTTGAATACCCTAACCCTGCACTCGGTCCTTAAGTGTCGTCACTCAAGCGGGTCGGAAGCTAGGCACGTTAGTCATACGCCCTAGTCCCACTCTCAGACCTCGAGTCTCATATCATCGTGTACCCTGACCCCGCGTTCAAACCTCGAGCCTCTGGTCTTACTACTCGTGTACAATCTACATATCTCAAAATCAATCAGATGTATCCAAACTTTGTGAAACCATTTGAACCATGTCATTCCACACAAGTTTTATGCAAGGAATAAAAGTCACAGAAAACACTTGAATCGAACTACTCACTTCGAGTTTTGCGCATCGATGTCCCGTCGAAAACTGGTCCAGTCCCGTAGTACCCTCTCGAATTTGCATCAATCAAACTCAATCTCAATTCTATCCCTACAATAGCCCAATATCAAATCTCATTGTCCCTACTCAGTTTTGATAGACCCGAGTCGTTTCGGTCAATCGATCAAAACTAGTCAACTCTGGTCAACTCTAGTTAATGTAGTCATCCTAGTCACCTTAGGTCAATTTGTGCCCAAATTGGGTCAACATAGGCCAATTGGGTCAAAATTGGATCAATTGGGTCAAAATCCCCAATTTTTACACTTAGCCAATTTTAAGTTTTTTAGTTTAATTTGCGCAGCAAATTTGCCGATTTTCTTGTGTTCAATCCAACCGTTGGATTACGCGAGACTTTGCAGATTTAATCAAGACCCTTCAAATATTTACCACAATTTTGTATTTTGATTTTTAGAACTCATTTGTTAAGTTTTTCAACTGAATTGTTAGGGGCCTTTAATTCTGGATTTCCTTCCTATCAGCACAGTCAAGTTCCCGAATTTCCTATGACCAATCTAACCGTTGGATTTCTACAAAAATTTCCAGATCTAATCTATATTCAATAGATAATCCTCAGAAATTTTTGTTTTCAATTTTCGATCATTTACTACTGTTTTCAAGTGGAACTACAGAAATGTTACATTCTAGTCCTTTGGTCCTACCTGCGCAACAATCTCTTCAATTTTTCTGGGAACAATACAGATGTCGGAATTACATAAAATTTTCCAGATTTATTCTACACTTCCTAAGGATTACTCCAAATTTCGTTTCATGATTTTTGGACATAGTTTGCTATGATATTTAATAGGGATATCAGGAAAGTTGAATTCTCGGACTGCATGTTACCAGCAGTTAGTCATGTATTCAATTGACCCACTAAATCAAATCAGAATGCTTTGAAATTTGGTAGAAAACTTCTAGACATACCTAGGGATCTCGCCACCAAATTTCAGCTCATTCTACAAAGGTTTGTTCAGTTAATTTCATCTCAGAATTTTCAGCCAGAATGCAGGAATTTCATGGGTTTATGCTTCCTATCATTCTTTCATGTGGTTAATTGTCTCATCAACCTCTAATTTAAGGCCATTACCTGTACATGTTGCAAGCATGAGGGTCATACAACAACCCCTTATCAAGGTCCTTCCAAAACAGTATACCTATAAGCCCCAAAATCGTTTCATACACAACTCAACAACATGACGTGCATAAGGAAATTTCAAAAATTTGTTTAAGTCCAAAGTTCATATGTAACGGGGGGTTTTCAACAGCATATAAAAGCTTATCGACAAAGCTTTAAGGTTCAACCTTTATAGCTCCTTGCAGCCCTTAATGTAAGCTTTCAATTGGTCTAAGTCTCGGACAGTTGCACTGAGCCACTAGAAATGGAGGCTCAAAGTAACCCTCAAGATTACTTTTCTGCAAAAACTGTTAAAACAGTTAGTGAGCACCCCACTTTTACCTCATTTTTGACACAATTTCACAGCTTATTTGTTGTTTTGTACAAAAGGAAAGTTAAAATAAATGTTTTAATGTTTACAACAAGCTATCATACATCCAAAACGGACCTTGGATGGGTGGTGAACTGGTTCCACGAAGTTCAGATCAACATGTAGTTTTGATTTTTTGGGTTTCCCAGTGTTGGACAGCGTGTTTTACCGGCTGTTTTCGTCTCTACCGGTCGTGCAATGGTGGCCGAGGCTTGTAGGAGCTTGAAGAGGAGTTTGGGTGTTCAAACATAAAAAATCCGAAAATGGGTTTCATTGCATGTTTGAGCTCTTCATACATGGCAATGAGCTCGCCACATGGTCTCCCACGTGGCTCGTTGCGTTGCCTATATGGTGCACATTTGTCCACCACTGGAATCCTGCCCGGCGGAGCTGCCAAAGTTCAAAATTTCGAAGGCCAAAAATTGCTCAATTTGCTTGTTTTCCGCCAAAGAGAGGAGAAGAAACCAGGGTAGAAGAAGAAGGGAGGGGGGGTAGTATATATATATATATATCTGTATATGAAAATTTGTATTTTTTTTCTAAAATCATTAAAATTATCATTTCACCATTTCTCATCAAAATCTCCAATTATACATCATTTTCTCATTTATTCTATTATTTTCTCCTAAAAATTGAATAATCCATCAAAAATTTCATTTTTCTCCCAAAAAATTTAATTAATTACACCAAAAATTTCATAATTATTTTAAAAATTCAACAATTAATCCCAAAAATTATTTTTATCAAGAAATCACGTTTTTCTTATAATTCCATATATTTTCTCCTCAAAATTACATTTTTTCCCATTATTTCAATTTTCTCTAATAAATAATTTAAAATTAAGAATAATTGAGGATAATTCATGTATTTCATTTAAAATTTGTGAAAATGCATATATCGAACCCAAAAATTTTGTACATCGAAATATGGGTCATCACATGATAAGATGCAATTCATTTGTAAAGATTTCAATCCATTTGAATATTATTGTGTATCCCTTTGTAAAGCCTCTCTTGTTGGACATAGTGATACATAACGACTTGATAAACTCATAGTGCTGCATACTAACTTGTGTAGCTTTATTATTGCTTTGTGGAAGTTTTTCGGGACCCCTTCCCTAGGATGAAGGGCGAACCGATCGGCACAGTGTCCCAACAAACCTGCTCGCAAGCCGAGCTTGCCAAGACACTGTTAAGCCTCAACATAGAACACCACATCACACACTATCAGCGTAATCATAAGTAATGCAGAAGAGATCTAACATATGAATACCAATAAGAACTTCATATTTTCAAAACGGGTCATTACACATGTGTAGCAACGGGAGAAACTATTCATTATATACAGGCTATCCTCACCCCTATACATGGTTCTACCTCTCAAAACATAATAACAGAAAGGAAAATACAAAGAAGTCCTACCCAAAAGAGTAAGAGAGGGCAGTCCTATGCGATGACCACTCTCTTGCCCTTATCCGTGGCTGAAGAACCTGAAATGTTAGAGTAGTGAACCTAATTGTCCACGGCGGCTCAGTGAGTAATGCAATCTAATTCAAACCTAAAATAAGTATTCCACAGTTAAAACATGTGCCATGGATGCATGAAATAGCATTATACAAGTGAATGCAACAGTAAACACAATTCAAAATCATAATGCAGTCGTGCACCTTTGTTAAAAATAGTTAAACAATGAAAACATTCGCAGAGGCTCGCAAGCTCTCCGAGGCGATTAAAAACACTCGAGCGGGAGAAACCCGACGGTTAGGTGTAGAGGTGACGACCCAAATCTGGGCCCACAAAACCCCCTCTCAGGGCACTCTGTGCTAGGTGGTCATTCGATGCTCTATGGGAGCCCAATCAATACACGAGCGAGTTGCAGACAGTTAGGCATATCATGACGACCTGATTAGGACTTATTGTCGTTGCCATCATCGTAGGCCCACAGAACCCCTCAATAGGCATTCTGTGCTAGGTGGTCTCTATCAGGGTCACAACTCGCCTTAATTGCTCTACCGCATCCAATACCCTAACCCGCTCTCGGACATCGACATTCGGTGCACTTTTCATTTAAGACTCATTTAAAGGATGCAAGTTCATCACAATATGTAATACCATTTTCACAATGCATAGAATAACAAGCTCTAAGAAATGAGTTAGAAAACACTACTCACAGGGATGCTCCGCTACCGGCGCTCTTCTCGCGACCGATCGCGTCCCGCTAGCACTGGGTCCTGCGAAATCGACGCAACTTCTTGACATTAATATGAGACTTGGCTCACTTTAATTCTATATCATTGGTTAATCAATTACTTGACCTAATCAAGAATAGTTTACACATGTTCATTCACTTTGCCTTAGTTACTAAGTCCATTTGATTGACCTTGGTCAATCTTGGTCAACCCTAATCAACCTATCATTTGTTGACCTAGTTGGTCAACAGAGTCACACAGGGTCAATTTTGGTCATTATGGGGTCAATTGGGCCAAAAAGGGCCAATCTTCCCAATTTCCATTACTTAGGCACAAACCTTAGCCTATGACCCTATCTGCGCAACTATTTTTCTGATTTTTCTGCAGGCAATCCTTCGATCAGATTTGCACCAAACTTTGTAAAACTGTTCTATATTTCCTAAGGTTTCCCCAGAATTTTAAATTACAATTTTTGGACCTCATTTACTAAGGTTTCTAAGCATGATAACAGGAACTGCACAGACCCCGTATCCCCTGTGACAGGAAGTGACTGTTTGCCTCAGTTGGCCTAGCTACAGACATCAGAATGATTTGAAATTTTACAGAAAACTTACAGACATATCAAGGGGTCTCTCCACCAAATTTCAGCTCAATCTATCAAGGTTTGGTCAGTCAATTTTATTTCAGAAATTTCGGACAGAATGTAGGAAATTTCTAGGTGCATAGATTTCACTATCCTCTAGTGTTCTTTTCCCTCATTCAATCACCCTTCTATGGGTTGTTTCTTGGGTCCACTTATAGTTTACAGGTCATAACCTATTCTCTAAT
>JAJIYU010017095.1:0-11851 GCA_030144865.1 Tinospora cordifolia | reverse complement strand
AGATGGGTTAAGGGCATAATTTGGCATTCTTCTTTGATTATTTTCCATTGTTTTCAGCTTGTTTAGGCTTATAATCTAGGCTAACATCCTAGCTTTTATTGTAGCTTTTATCTTCCATATAAATTCAGCTAGAATTATCGTCTGACTATGGGTTGCTGCTGTGAGTTTATCCATAAATGATTCTACTGAAAATTTGTTGTTCGAGCCATCCTGCCAGATTGGACGATCCTCTTTTCCTGTGTGTTGAAGATTGAAGCTGTAAAGGGTGTTGAGAAGACCACTGAATTCCTCCATGTTCTCTTCTCCTACTTCTCTGTATAGGTGGAGATTCCATCCCCTTTGCATACTACTTCCTTCACTGTATTCTGTTCGGAATTCATGGACTGAGCCTCATTTTTTGGTGGACAGATTGTATATGTTGGGGAATATCTTCTTCAGCTCTCCCTTCCCACACCAAATACTTCCCCAAAAGTCCATTACATCTCCTCTTCCTACCTTCCAAGTTATATGTAACCTTTATATTCCAAGTTTTATTTAACTAAGATTGTATTTTTTTTTTTATTTGCATTAAGTCTGGTGATTAAAAGAAGTGACTAGGGAGTCTCTCTCTCTCTCTCTCTCTCTCTCTCTCTCTCTCTCTCTCTCTCTCTCTCTCTCTCTTCATTTGATTTTAATTGACACTTCAGAAGTTGAACATTTAAATTTTCAAGAATGCCGGGAATTTTTATTGCATGGTTCAATTGGCATTATACCTATTTATTACTTGGCTGATTTTTGGTTCTTGTTTTATTTTTGAAGTATTTTAAATTTAAAATCTCTCTTTGTTATATCTCATAGTCATCTCACATCGTACAGGTATGTGATGCACTTGGTGACCAAGAAAAGCAGCAAACAGTATGGTGGTTGGAAGTCCTTAATCAGGTAGAGCAGAACAAAGATTCCTCAAATGAGTTAATTGGAAAAGTCTCTGAAGTTGTCTGCGGGACATTAAACCGTTCCAAGTCATCCAGAATTGCTGCAGGGTTTGTAATATTTATATCTTACTGTCTCTCCTTATGTGCTAGTAAACACTGACACAAGCATGGTACATTGCACAACAACTGTCTGATTTGGCAGTATGAAGGAGTTGAGAAGTGATCAATGTTTTCTAGTTTATTATATGTAATACTCTTTGAAAACACAAGCAAATATTTGCAACGGCTAAATGAGACTTCAGGACTGATGCATTGAGGATGAGGAGCAATCTGTTGGTTGTTGCCTTGAGATTGTTGTGACAAGCTTCAATACTTCTTACCTTATTAATACTTATCTTATCGGAGTAGGGACTAATGCCTAAGTCAAAGAAAATACAAAATGAAGTAATTATTCAAATTTTTAAAGGTTAAGAGAAAAAAGATTTCCATGTGCCATATATATCTCTTGAATGGCTTACTAAGTTTGAAATCAAACATTAGTTTTCTTATTTAAGAATGAGAGCAAAGCTTCAAGAACCTAGTAAGACTTCTCAGTTTATTTCTGTTTGGACATGGCTTACAATAACTCGAAGTCTGTGAATCTGTCATTATTTCCATCCATGTATTTTTGTTTTTCTTCTCATTCGTCTAGAACCCTAGCGATACACTAAGATTTTAACATAGTGATTGTCATGTACTGACTGGCCTAGTTTTTGGTGGATGAGGTACTTTGGAGTGTATTTACTCACTGGTTCCTTGAGCTGCACACTTATGACGTATCTGAATGTTATTGTAGCATTATGTTGTCCTTACTAGAATAGCATGTTTTTGATTCATGCAATTGGCGAAGGAAATGGTAGTTGTTTTTAAGCATTTAGGTTCTGTGTATACTAATTGAAGATTGATAGCATATTTGCTGATTAATGTTATATCTGATTGTGGTAATTGAAATTTGCTTTTAGGTATGTGAGATCCTGATGCATGTGAGATCCTGATGCATAAATCATATATAGAGTATTTTGAATTCTGAACAATAAAAGTTGGAAACAAAGCTCTTTTATAAATGAGATTACGTAGAAAAAAAATGATTTCTATAGCTATCACTGTTGAAAAGAATAGATGCAACTTTTGACAGAATTTATTTTACAGTTATTCTGAATTTGGTTTTTAAATCCAGGTATCGAAGCATAAATGGTCTAAAGTACCTAATTCAGACAGGTCTGGATTCATTGAAAACTTCTAGAAAAGTGTTGCTTGAACGGCTACTGGAAATTGACAAAACGATGGAAGAACCAAGGGATGAAGATGTTGTACGTGTTAGGTACTGCCGAAACTGTCATGATAATGCTGATGGTCCTATTTGTGTTCTTTGCGAACTGGATGAGTTATTCCAGGTACTTGATTTGCATCTATCTTCTATCTTGACTTAGAGTTGATATTTAAATGCTGATTTTGTGTATGTCCACTTTTTTCCACAGTTGTATGAGGCTAGGCTCTTCGGTGTTACAAAAGGAGGTGTGGGAGGGATCATTGCATCTGCCGAGGAGGCAGTTGACTTGCAGAAGAAGAAATCTGCACTAAATCAGTTTTATTGGGGTTTATCACGACCAGACAAAAGTTCTTCTGTTGTTAGTGATAAAGGGAACAAAAAGCATAGGGATGTTGGAGAGAAAGTTGTGGTCAATTTCTTACCTTTATTGTGTTTTTCTTTTTCTTTCTTTCTTTTTTTTGTGTTCTTTTTTTTTTTCTTTTTTGAAGAAGCAAGTTGATTAGGACTGAGGTACTTGGATACTGTTTTTAATCTTTTAGTTGAATGTATTGTCTTTTATGATAGGTTTCAAGATCTCCATCCGAACTGGAAATTGTCATTAAAGCTATTAAGAATTATTCTAAATCATGGCTAGGCAAACAGGGTGTTTTGGCAGCTAGCAAGCATTTACGACTTTTTGAGGTATTCACTTCTCCACAATCTTTGTACTGCAGTCATTCTTTTCCTTTTCTTTTTCATGAGGGGTACTTTTGAAATAAATTTGAAGCCATAAGTGGTACTTTTTGTGGAAATGTGGAAACCAATCATTCATTGAGGACATTTTTGGCAACCAAGTGGAAGCCCCGTTGATCTCATCCTGTGATCCTGTTAAAAACATTTGTTAATTGGGAACATGTTTTTATGGCTGTCTGTTATGTCTGCATTTGATTTTGCTTTAGAATTCTTCGTAAACAAGCACCATATCAATGGCAAGCACATGGTTCGGAGGGAAAAAAATTGATAATATTCGTCTTCCTAGTTATTTGTTGTACTAAAGTACTTGCGATTTCAGAAACAGTTATAACATTCCAACTATACTACATGTATCTTTCTCTTTATATCATCCATGTCCTTAATTATGGGCAGGCAATTTTTACTGAATCATAACAAGATTTGCGAGTATCTTCATATAAATAACCTATTTCTCATGCGTTTGATCATTAACTCTTTCATGAAACCTTGTTTACAAAATATTTGTTCTTATTTGGTACTTGAGACTTCTAAAGGGTTAAGACATGTTGTTCCCTTCCTTGGTTTTAAGGCAATGCGGAAGGAGTATGCCCATGCAAGGTCTTTGGCAACTGCTCAGGCTCAGATTTTGCGTGCTCATGATGAGATAAAAATGGCAACCTCAAGATTGCGCTTGAGAGGGACCAAAGATGACATTGCAATTGATGCCCTTAGTCCAGAAGAACTAATTCCAGCTAATGTCCAGTTTACTAGTGAAAAATTTGTGTCGTCATCATTGTTATCACGTACAAAAGGACAACTACGTTACCTAAAGGTACCAATAGAACTCTTCTTCAATTTTGCTCTTTGTACTATAGGTATACTATGTATCAAGGGTATAAACTGCTAAGGCACCCAAATTTGGATAAGGCGTCAGTCATTTGGGATTATGGAATTGGATAGGAACTTTCAAATTTAAGGCACCATTTCTGCTTCTTTTTCTTTTCAGCAGCTTCCATTCTTTGAACTTCTGCTTTAGCATGTGATTTTTTTTTTCAATTACCTCCTTTTTATTTTTTTAATACTAGTTACAAGATCTGTTGCAATGGTCTCATAATCTGAGTAAGAGAGTTCTAGTTGCCAAGGTAAAACAGTATTTTGCTAATTTGCTAATTTTCTACTGAACTGTTTGTACTTTCACAGTGGGTTATCCTGTTTATTTCTGTGATCTATACTCTCTGTGTTTATTTCTGTGTTTGTACTCTCTCTCTCTCTCTCTCTCTCTCTCTCTCTGATCTGATTGGTTTTATCTTCTTCTCCCGTAACACAGTGTCATGCAATGATAATCCAGTTAGGGATTTGAGTTCAGACTTTATTGGCGGTCTACCAATTTAAGCAGCTAGTGCATCTAAGAGATCTAATAAAACCAAATCTATGTCAACTCAATGAATATATGATGCCAGGACATGGAGGACTTAATGTCTTTCTTTATATATATATATATATATGAAACATGCAAGCTGGTGAGAGCAGACTTCCTTTTTTTTTTGGTTGCCTCTGCTATTAAAATTTCTTTCATGGGCTTTTATAGAATATTGGGATAAAGGGGAAAAATCATTCAGATGATTATGACCATATGGCTGGTTAAGATTTGTGATCTGTCCTATGTTGAACCAACCAGGAAGTATATTAAAACATCTTGCAAATGGTAATTATTTCTTTGACTAGGTTTATTGCCTAACCAAAGGGAATCCTTTGGTTTATGGCTGGTTAAGATTTATGTTAGTTGAGCCAACCAGGAAGCAGAATAAAGCATCTTGCAAATGTTTTTTGTTTCTTTGTTTAGGTTTATGGCCTGACAAAAGAAAACCCTTTTCCTTATAGTTTATACAGTCAACGAACCGGGGGGTTAGTTCAGCGGTTTGGGGCAAGAGCCCAACCCAGAGGATTGTGTTTGAAACTAATCAAGGCTTGGCCAGCCACCAAAACTGTTGGTCAACAGTTGTAAGGCTGCTTGTTGTTGTGCTTTAGGCGGATTATTCGGGGCAAGTGTACTTTGGAAACCTGTTGATCTCAAAAAGAAAAAAAAAACGTAGTTTACATAGTGAAAATTTTGTATGGTTATTCTTTCTCATACTTTTTGTTACATGTGGATCTTACTTCTGACAAATCCATTTCAGGGTCTTGTTCTGTCTAAACAAAAAGCCGAACTGGACGACCATACTTCATCCATGCATATAGATAAAGTTAACTTGCTAGAAGTATGCCCAATTTGCCATGAAAATCTCTATAAACAGAGGATGGTGTTTCAGTGCGGACATGTTACCTGTTGTGAATGTAAGTTTTCTTCAATGCATCAGTGTTTCTATTACCTTTTGGGGCTACTTCCAAATGTCAAGTAGAAAATTATATCTTTCATTTTGTAGACTGTGGCTGACAGCTAAATAGCGTAACTTTAAGCCCTGAAGAATGTAATAGTGGACAGAAATTGATAATTGGACCAAACTACAGAATGCAAAGCCAAGAACTTAAAAACGATGACTATAAAATCTGAAGATCTGCATGTAGTAGTCGTGCTTCAGGAAGTTGGATAGCAAAGTATATCAGACTGCTCTCAATTAGACGTGTCATATTTTGGAACCATTAGCTTGTGGGTTCTACCTTGAAAATCTGTCATGTGTACTTCTGTGCTTCTTTAGGCTGCATTTGTTTTTTCGCTGGCAAGGTATTATTTCCTTGTTACAGAGTTAGTACTCATAAAAGTAGGCTGGGTCCTGAGGGAGCGCACGAGTGGAGCAACTGCCCTGGGCCCCTAATTTTTTGGGGCCCAAAATTTCACATAAATATTTTTATTTATGTAAAACCTATCATACTAAGAATCTATTATATTTATGTAAAACCTATCGTACTAAGAATCTACTCTTTGGCTGGTTAAACCTTTTAACCACAACCATGAGATTCAAGTTTAATTCTCGCCCAATACCCATTGTTTAGTTTTTTTTTTTTTTTTTTTTTTTGGTTCAATTTACAGTGGCACCAATATTTTTTTTTTTTTTGTTCAATTCCTACTGATACCACTTAAAGTTTTACACATTTTGTTTAGCCCCATCAACACCACTTAACCACCTAGTTATCAAAAATTGTTTTGAGAGCTTTTTAATGTATTTTAATTTTTCTTTTTAGTGTCAACTAGCCCAAAAACTCAGAAACCATAATTTTACTTAGTTATATATTGTTAATTAACCTTAAGATAACAATGGACACAAGAAAAATAAAATAAAATCTTACAAGAAAAAAATCACAATTGATTTTTGTAAATAAAAAAACTATTTTTTTATGTTAATTAACATAAACATATTAATCAAGAAAACAAGAAATTCAAGTCTTACAAGCAAATTAAGACAATTTCTTTCTCCGCACACACAATCTTCTTCTTTTAATCCACTTCCTTTTGTGCCATTGCATAACCTATTTTGTAACCCTTCCGCAATCTTCTTATTCTTCTTCCTATCTGCCTTCAATTTATTTTTTCTTTCTTTTTTTAATCTTCTTTTTCTTGATTTGTTTTTGTTTACTATGTATTTTTTTTACTACTTAAATGTTAGTTCCACTTTAATAATTTTTTTAATTAAAAATATTTCTATTGCTTTTTTTCTTGTTCTATTCTTGTTATTTATTTTCTTCTTTTTTACTGTTATTCCTGTATCAACAAACAACTTAGTTCTATTTTTAAAATTAAAAGTATTTACATTTTTAGTCATTTTTTATTTGAGCTTTGAATTTGAAAGACATGCTTTTTTCTTTTTTTTTTTATCAAAAGATTCTTTTGCTATTTGAAAATGTTTGTAATATACTATTTATTTAACAATTTATTCATTTATAAAACTATGTATTTATAACTCATGCGACATTTATAAAAATGTATGTTTCTTGATGTACAAATTAGGGGCCTCATTTTATACTTCGCTCCTGGCCTCCAAACGTTCAGGGTGGGCCATGCAAAAGAGGTTTAATCCTTTTTATTTGAGGGTGGTCTTACTGAAATTTAATCACCAGGGGATTCCATTTAGACTTGTTGAGAAGTATGGATCTGCAAAGAATGCATTATCGTCCCTTTTTTTTTATAAACAACGTTATGTAGGTTTGGTTGCAATGATAGAGCAGAGATTATTACCCCACGGAAAGGCTCGTGAAAAATGGGTTATGTGCCCTACTTGTCGACAACATACAGATTTCAGGAATATTGCATTTGCTGATGATGGACAAAACAAAGCTTGTGATTCTAATATACCTAGTAGGTTCCAACACAATGAAAAGCCTGAAGCATCTATAGTCGTTCAAGGGTCTTATGGAACAAAGGTTTGTTTTCTTCACCGACATTTTGATTTTCATTATTATCTCATCTGTATCTTGCCTTTCTTTGTTTTTAAATGGGACAGAATGGATGTGCCCAGTTTATTGTTAACTTTTAAGCAACTTGCACTAGATTTCAGGACACCATGGACACTTTCCAAGAGGTTTTCTTGATTCAAATTGATGTTAATTGCAATAGCTTTATGGTTTTCTTCACATTTTTGGTACATTGGGCATGTGGATGCATAAGATGTCAACTTTTAAATATTTTTGAAAGAAATGTTCAGTATATATGTATTCTACATGACTAATTACAAATGAAATTTGACAAGAAGGCTGTGATGAATGATTTATAAATTGGAAGAATAACCTACTGGCATGGACAATCCATGAAAGGACTTGGGAGATGCTTTGTTTTTGATTTAGTTGGATAAGATTATATTGCACATAAGTCCAATTCCCTTGCAGATTCTAGTGCTTAATCAACGCAGTCAATAGCTTAGCATTAGCATCACTGTAATGACAGATTTTGCATAACTGTTTAGGAGAAGAATTTGCTGCTTAGATTTGCAATCTTAATTGTCCAATTTGAGCAACTAGGTATGTCATCAAAATATTTTGACTGGTGTGAAAAGCTTATATTTTTGTGAACCATTAGCCTTGGACAGCGGAGGAAGCAAATTTTATATAGCAAATGACATGTAGTTGGGACCTGGAAGAGGCTTGGTTGGGTTATAATGAATTGATAAGAACAATATACAGCTCAACTTGATTTTTTCAAGCCAATTTTCATTTACATGAGATAAGCCTTTTTGAATAATATACAACTCAACTTGACTTAACTCAATTTGTATGTTTAAAATATATATAAAAGAAGAGGAGACAAACTTGAAAATGAATATATTTGAGAAATGAATTGAGCAGATCCAGTTGGAAATAACATTGAGAAGAAACTAATTAAGATGGTTTGGATGTTTACAATGGAAACTGTTAGATGGGCCAGTTAGGGAGAGAGTGTATAGAAAATTAATGGTGGCAATAGAAAAAGAAGAATACCCGATGTAAAATAAATAGAGGTAATTAAGAAAATGATGTCAAACAAGTTAAAGATAAAATTTCTTCAATAAGGAATTCTCTAAATCAATGATCTACATTTCCTAATGGCCGATGGCTGTATTTATACAAAATAAGAGTCTCAAAGTAAATAGGAAATTAAATACCCAAATAAAAATACCAAAGTGGGGTTAAAATAATAATACATCAACTGAGAAAATAATAGGAAGTAATAGGCTTGTTGAAATTTGAAAATGTGATACATCCAATTTGTAGTCTCTTTGTTCTTTGGGAAATCTTTGTCCTCTTTAAACAAGAAAAGTTAATAAATAAAAAACAAAGAGAACAAAGAAGAAGAATCATTATGTGCTTCATCTATACTGTACTATCTAAGGGGATTTTAGATGATAAATTAGTTTTTTCTTTGTTTGGTTAGTTAACATATTGTAAAGACTTTCTACATTTTTGTTGACTTGATCCATCATCTTTTATTCAGATTTGGATACCAATTTTTTCTTCCTTGGAAGGCAGTGAATTTTGTGCGGTAACATATTGTAAAGACTTTCTACATTCTATTTGCTTTTAATAAAATGTTTGTTATGTAGATTGAATCAGTTGTGAGGAGAATCCTTTGGATCAAGACTACTGATTCCCAAGGAAAAGTTCTTGTCTTCTCAAGTTGGAACGATGTTCTGGATGTGCTGGAGCATGCTTTTTCTGCCAATGATGTTAGCTATGTCCGAATGAAAGGAGGCAGGTAAGCAGGTCTGTTGGTCCTGCTTAAGTCTATTCTAATCGTCTTAGTGTGTGTCAATTGTTTGGTTCCTCTTCATTTCTAAATGCCTGAATTTGACAGCTTACCTGTTATGGCATGTTAGAGTTATAATTGAAGATTTGTTTTAGAAAGGAAGAAAAGGAGACTACATAGGGAGGTAGGGAGAGCCATGCCAAAACTTGTTTATAGACCTTTACTAGCTACTTTCCCCTGGCTTTGATATCACTTGCCATTTTCTTCTGAACTTTCTTATTCAGTTCCAAGAGTAGTTTTACGGTGAATCTATTAATTGAACCTGTAGTTGACTCTACTTGGAGAGAGAGAGAGACAGAGAGAGAGAGAGAGAGAGAGAGAGAGAGAGAGAGGCTTTTCACTAAGGTAAGACATACCTCAGTGTCAAGACCCATCTCTTCGAAGAAATGTAGTCTAACTCTGAGTCTGACCATTTGGTTTAGTTTTCTGAGTATGTATTAGTTTTAGTCCAAGCCCATATCTTAGAAATAATGTAGTCTAACTCAATCTGAGCATTTGGTTTATTTCGCTGAGTGTGTATTACTTTTAGTCCAAGCCAAGCAATTTAATGAATCTAATCGAGTCACTGCTCATGCTTCCTCATTCTCCCTTTCTGAAAAGATTTGTAGGCATGCATTTGAAACTGCATTTCAAGCTTATGGCCTGAAGATTAACAAGAAACCTAGCATGGAATAAGAACTATAAAATGTGTACTTATTTGTATTATTTGATATCTTTTCCTTTTAAAATTCAATTTTGGAGCAAATTTTTAAGCTTATAACTTGCTTAAATCTATATTTATATTTTGTCTGCCAAAATCTACAGGAAATCACATGTTGCCATCACAAAATTCAGAGGGAATGCTTGCGAAAACAGAAATAATGAGAAACAGGAAAAGGAATCATTCCAAGTGCTATTACTTCTTATCCAGCATGGAGCCAACGGTCTTAACCTTTTAGAAGCGCGGCATGTCATTCTGATGGAGCCACTTCTGAATCCAGCAGCTGAAGCACAAGCAATTAGCAGGGTTCACCGCATTGGACAGAACAAGATGACCCTTGTTCATCGCTTTATAGTACGTCAAAATATTTGACCATATTTTCTTTCTGCTTTGTGTTTTTTAATATCTTAAAACGATGGTATTATTGTCGTTTAGAACTCCAAATCCTTTTGGTCAGGCAGGGGGGAGTGGACAATGATGATCTTTTGTGTGTAGTTACAAGAAGTTTCTTGCAACACTCTCTTATTACAGCCTTTAAATCAATACAACTACCTGGCTATCAATTTATAAATTGATCAAAGGCACTGATTTTTTTTTTTTTTTTTTTTTTTGAGGAAAATTAGGTTTTTGTGCTGGTGAATGTCCTTAGCAAACTCGGATTTAGACGCAACCAGTCAGAATGTATAAATTTCTTCTCTCCTATACTGAAAACAATCACCTAACATGAAATCCATTGTTCATCTTCTTTCCCCTGTAAATTTATTGGAATGGATCTCAATCAATCTAGGTTCAGTGCAGCTTTCTGAAATGACCACAAAGTTCTTATCTTCAATGATCATCATCACATTTATCTGCCATGAAAATCTGTTCTTGTTCTCAAATGCATTTTTTTTTCTTTTCTCCACTTTTTTGTTTTGTAAGGTTCAAGAGTTTGGCTTTATGATGCCATTTGAATGTGTAAATTCATTCATGGATAAAGTTGTGTTCTAATTGATTCTTGTCTTTATATAATCACAGGTAAAAGACACCGTCGAAGAAAGCATTTACAAGTTAAACAGAAGCAGGACAACTAATTCCATCCTCGGTAGGAATACCAAGAATCAAGACCATTCAGTTTTGACACTTAAAGATGTTGAGTCATTATTCTCTTCGGCTATCCCTGTCCAGCCCCCCAATGATGGCAACACGGCAGTTGAAAGTTTAAGGCATTTACCTCCTGCTGTTGCTGCTGCTATAGCTGCTGAAAGGCGGTGGAAGTCTTTAGCGTGAGCACGGGAGATCTTCAGGAATGTAAGTACGGCGACAAATTTATCTGCTCAGTATTTATTCATCTTGTCCACTAAACACATGCAACGTTTACCTTTTTTAATCACTTCTTATTCATGCCATAGATGAGCTCTAGAAAAAGTTGAAAATGTTTAATGAGCTTTTGAAAATAAGTTCCGTCTTTTCTTTCTTATACATTTTTTTTTTTTTATTTGGGTTCCATTTGTTCTAGTTGTATTGTTTTACTGTCATAGATTTGCTTCTGATACCTGATTGTCACAGATGTTCGAAAAATTTTTAAGCTGCAATTGAAGCGAATTGATGATGCTGATGTGGGGGAAAACGAACAGAGGAGATTCAATAATATTGTCATAATGCTGTAGTAGTAACAGAGGGCCGCAGGCTGTAACCGATCTAAATTGGCTTGGTATGGATGATTTCTAACGGCAGAGGATGGACAGAACTCACGCATGTACAGAGGGAGGCATCACAGTATCGTTTTTATGTTCTTCAATCGGGTGTAATTCAATTTATTTTGTTATAAGTATTTTATTCTGGTAATCTATTAGGTCAAAAATATACTATTTATAGAGAAAATATTTCTTAATGATGGTGTTTTACTTTTTGTGATTCAGCTATTAAAAATGTCTTTTGATTTTTAATTATCAGAATATAAATAAAAGCAAATTAATAATTTAAATATGTTAATTGCAAAGTTATTTTTCTAATTAACAAAACAC
>JAJIYU010017094.1:0-11854 GCA_030144865.1 Tinospora cordifolia | reverse complement strand
TTTTAAATTATGTACTCAATTTTATTTAATTAATTGAGTTTGTGAATTTCAGTTATTTTTTATACTATTGCCTTATTAATTTCTTAATTTTAAGTTATGTGCGGTTAAATATGATCAAGGCATGAAATGACTGAAATAGAACGTCAATTGGGAGTCGCTTGTAACATAACATTACCCAACCCGCCGTTTGGTTTAGTCCACTGTCAAGAAAAATGGTGGATGCGTCCAATGCTTAAAGATACGGGGGTTGGGGTGTTACATTATCTTTTGTTATAATCACTAAAAGTTGTGGTCTGCTTGATTTGGGAAAATAATGGAAATTGAATGTTTTATGCAGAACACAATGCCTCCTCGACGTGGGAGACTGCATAGGATCCCAGAGCCAGTACCACCACCACTTCTGGTTCAGCCTGAGCAGCATCCCATCCAGAGGCTTGATGCTATGATCAGGGCATCTATTGAGGTTATACAGGCCCAAACAACCTTATTGAGAGAGAGACTGGATAGGATTGAGGCTGAGAGACAGAGAAGGTTGAGCCAGTAGCACCCCCTGTATTAGTTGTACCTAAGAGAGCTATAGACCATGCAGATGTAACTCCAGTGAGACAGGGAGATGAAGCTATTCATGATCGCCTTCTGAAGAGGTTTCTGGATTTGAGACCCAAGGAGTTTCATGGGGGCCTGAGTTTAGACGTAGCGGAGAACTGACTTCACAACATTGAGAAGAACGCTAAGACGTTGAAGCTGTCAGAGGAGAACCAGGTGCTCTTTGCTACACATATGCTTGAGGATGAGGCCGCGGTCTAGTGGAAGGCCACTCAGACTATAGAGGGTTAGATTACTACATGGCCCCATTTTCGGGAATTATTCTTGATCACTTATGTTCCTAAGACAGCAAGGGAACACAAGAATGTGGAGTTTCTGACCTTACGACAGGAGGACATGTCGGTACGGGAGTATACCCACAGATTTCTTTGACTGGAGGCATATGCACCTAAGTTAGTGGATAACCCGAAGGAGAGAGCAAGATTCTTCTGCCGAGGGCTGAGGGCCAATATTAGGAAGGCGACATCCACAGCTACTGAAGCTACTCTTGAGACCATTCAGAGGCAGGCGCTATAGTTCGAGATTGATGGGAGAGATGAGTGCCCGATGGTCCAAATAGAACAGGGTGCCACAGTACAGCTGCAACAGCAATTACAGCCCCAATCATTGACTCCAAGAGGTTATCGAGGTGGAGCTCGAGTAGTTAGATACCCAAAGAAGAGGAAGTACTTGGGAGGACAGTCCAGAGGGGAGTAAAGTCAGCCATCTTCCTTAGTCCCGATCGCTGCCACCCCAGTTCAGACATATTAGCCGGTGGGACAACCACTAACTCAGTATAGGGCCCAAGATAGAAGTCAAGGAAGGGGCCAAGATTCATGACATAGAGGTTATGGGCTGACCCAGACATACCAGGCTATTTAGGGACGTCTGTTTATATGTTATCTGTGTGGTCAGCCAGGCCACAAACGATATGAGTGCCCTATGCTTATTCCAGCTTTTAGTGTACCCACCACTACTGTTATTCGAGGGAGAGCATAGGCCATCACACAACCTGATCCAGAGGCTACCAAGACTTTTGTAGAAGGTACTGTTTTTATTTTGGATTCTACCTTATATGTGTTGATTGATGCTGGGTCTACCTTATCATTATTCATCTCTGGACACACTGTAGACATATTGGGATTTAAACCCCTTAGGTTACGCACCTGGTTCATGTTGAGTACTGCAGCCAGGGAACGCATTTACCCTATCCTGATTTGTGAGGGTTGCGTGTTGAGGTTGGGTGACTTGGAGACCATTGTTGACCTTCGGGTGTTAGAGTTCCTCGAGTGTGATTCTATACTAGGAATGGACTGGCTAGCCGCGTACATGCACACGTCGACTGTTTTGCCAAGAGGGTCGTATTTCAGATAACATGACAACCTGTTATTATTTTTTAGGGTAGTGCCTCTAATAGATCGAGAACCCGAGGTAGAATGGCGACTCAGTATGAGATTGATACTCTAGTCGGTCTAACCACCATAGATGAGGGACTTTCACGGGCGAGTATTGATGAGATTCCTGTTGTTTGAGATTTTCCTGATGTGTTTTCTGAAGATTTACCCAGCTTGCCTTCTAAGCGGGAAATTGATTTCATTATTGAGGTTATTCTAGGGACACAACCCATTTTGATCCCTCCTTATTGAATGGCGCCAAAGGAATTGCAGGAATTGAAGGTCCAGCTAGAGGAATTGATGTGTAAGGGTTTGATTACCCCTAGTGTGTCACCTTGGGGTGCTCTAATGCTATTTGTGAAAAAGAAAGATGGGAGCATCTGTTTGTGTATCGATTATTGGCAGTTGAACAAGGTGACAATGAAGAATAAGTACCTTCTTCCCCGCATTGATGATTTGTTTGACCAGCTCAGAGGTGTCACTATTTTCTCAAAGATAGATCTAAGATCCGGGTACCATCAGCTGATGGTTAGGGAGGAAGATGTACCAAAGACAAACTTTCGGACTTGTTATGGGCACTATGAGTTCATAGTCATGCCATTTGGCATGACAAATGCCCCTGCGATGTTCATGGACCTAATGCAGAGAGTGTTTCGTCCCTATCTCGACTCCTTTGTCATTATCTTTATTGATGACATTCTCATTTACTTGAAGACTAGGGAGGAGCACACCGAACATTTGAGGATCGCACTGCAGACTCTTCAAGATCACCGTCTATATGCTAAGTATAGCAAGCGCGAGTTTTGGTTGATAGAGGTCCGATTTTTAGGCCATGTGGTAGGGGTTGATGATATTTCTATTGATCTGGCAAAGGTTGAGACTATTAATAGTTGATCGAGACCTACTACAGTAATGGAGATCTGTAGCTTTTCGGCTTTGGCAGGTTATTATCGCAGATTTGTGCAGAATTTTTCAAGGATTATTGCACCTATGACGAAACTTACCCAGAAGGACGCGTCATTCATATGGAAAGATAAGTGTGAGGAGGCCTTTCTTGAGCTGAAGCTTTATTTGACATCAGCACCAGTACTTGTGTTACCTGAACCCGATCGTGAGTTGGTGATCTATACAGATGCATGTGGGATAGGCCTTGGGTTGGGTGTGTGTTGATGCAGGGAGACTCGGTGATTTCTTATGCCTCACGACGGTTGAAGGTACGTGAAAGAAATTACCCCATCCATGATTTAGAACTGGCAGCAGTGGTGTTTGCACTCAAAATTTGACGACACTATCTATATAGTGAGCATTTTACAAGAACCTCAAGTACTTGTTTTTTCAGAGAGATTTGAATATGAGGCAGAGGTGATGGATGAAGCTTCTTAAGGATTACGACTTTACCATTGAGTACCATCTTGGGAAAGCCAATGTAGTGGCTAACGCATTGAGTAGATTACGGGTCGAGACAACTTACGTGGCTAGACATATGTCTCAGGAGTGGAGGATGATTGATTATGTGACAATGATGAGTATCCATGAGACTTCGACCGAGACCAGAGTCAGTGCACAGATGAGAGCCCATCCGGTGCTGCTTACTAAGATTATGGAGGTACAGCCTCATGACGTTGATTATGTGATATACTGGGAGTGGGCAGACGACACTTCTCCTGTGGAGTGGTCGATTGACAGTGATGGTGCACTGAGGTTTAGGGGATGATTATGGGTACTAGATGACCCTCACCTGAGACAGGGAGTATTAGCAGAGTTGCGCCGCTCGAGGTATATCATTCATCTAGGCATCAATAAGATGTATCATGATGCTCGACGTACTTGTTGGTGGCCAGGGATGAAGCGAGATATTGTAGCCTTTGTGCAGAGATGTGATACATACCAGCAGATTAAGGCTGAGCACCAGAGACTCAATGGTTTACTACAACTCTTGGCTATTTTTTAGTGGAAATGGGAGCACATCATTATGGATTTTGTGATGGGATTATCCCGGACTCAACAGAGACACGATACTATTTGGGTTATTGTTGACAGATTGATTAAGTCTGCTCATTTTCTCCTGATTCATATAAGAGATTCGGTTGAGAGGCTGAGTCGATTATATATCGGAGAGATTGTGAGATTACATGGGGTCCCAGTGTCCATTGTATCTGATAGAGATGCTTGGTTTACATCCCATTTTTGGCAGAGCTTGCAGAGACAGTTAGGGACTAGAGTAAACTTGAGCATAACTTTCCATCCACAGACTGATGGTCAGTCAGAGAGAGTGATCCAGACTCTAGAGAATATACTCTGTGCATGCGTCCTTGATTTTGGTGGTAGCTAGGAGGATCATTTAGCATTATGCGAGTTTGCATACAATAACAGTTACCAGGCGAGTATCGATATGGCACCAGTCGAGGCATTATATGGTCAACCTTGCTGATTGCCAGCTTGTTTGGCCGAGGTTGGTGACATAACAGTTTTGGGCCCTACTTTTGTACAGGAGCAGACTGAGAAAATTCAACAGATTCATCAAAACATGAAGGCAACTCAGGATCGATAGAAGAGTTATGTGGATAACCAGAGAAAGATCCTTGAGTTTGTCGTTGGTGACCATGTACTACTTCGGATTTCTCCTCGGAAGGGGCAGACTCATTTTGGTGTTTCAGGAAAACTCGCTCCGAGATACATTAGACCTTTTGAGATCCTCGAGAGGATAGGTCCTGTGGCTTACCGGTTAGCATTGTCGCTTCAGCTAACGGGAGTACATAATGTATTTCATGTGTCGATGTTGAGAAAGTACTATCTCGATCCCTCGCACGTGATTGATTGGAGACATGTTGAGTTACGAGAGGATTGTTCATATGATGAGGCTCCGATAGCTATCATTGATTAGGCTGTGAAGAAACTACGCAATAAGGAGACACCGATGGTACGTGTACGTTGGTAGTTTCATGGTATCGAGCAGGACACCTGGGAGCGAGAAGACTACATGGCGAGTAATTTTCCTGATATTATGAGAGTCACTTCTTGATCTTTTATTCTTGTAGTAAATTTCGAGGATGAAATTTGTTCTAAGGAGAGGAGACTGTAACGACCCATATTTTTGGACATTCAGTCGATAGGTTTGACATATATTTTCTTTGTATCAATTAATGAATTATAAATGAGAAATACATGATTAAACAAAAATACAAAATTTTTCGGTAATAATATTAATCAAAGTGTGTATTAAATGGTAATACATGATTCTTGGTGATAATATTAATTAATAAATGTATTACTTGCGAAATTAGAATAAATAAATTATTATTATTATTATTTATTGGAGAATAAAATGAATAAAATTTTTACACGTATCTATATTGAGATATATAAATATATATGATGATTATATATATATATATATATATATATATTAATGGATTAAGCAAATAAATGACTAGGTGTATATTTATTTAATTGAGGAATGATTGCTTGGTTGGGAATAGCAATAAAAATAATTGAATAAATAAAAATATTGGATAAAGGATTATTGTTGGAAATGAAAAAAAAATTAAGTAAATTAATAAATAACAAGATAATATGTATGAGGTGTATTGAATAAGAAACAAATGATGATTTGGATGGATAATTAAGAAAAAAAAATTAGTTAAATTAAATCCTTATCTAATGACTTGGAAAGACAATGCAAGAAAAAAATAAATGTAAAAAAATAAGTAGATAATGGGTGAGTTGGAGGCATAAGATGAAATGATATTATCTATATATAATAATGTATACATTTGCATGATAATAGTGAGGTTGGTGGATAATGAAAAAAATTAAATAAATAAATAAATAAATAAAATAATAAGAGATAAAGCATCTTTGTTGAGTAAAAGAAAAAAATTAATTAGAAAAATAAATGATTATCTAGATGAATCATGAGGTAAGGAGACGAGGAAGATAGTTATCATGTTATTAGTGCAATGGGACCCACCTTAATCTCATTCTCCCAACCCCTATAAATACCACTCCCAAACATTCATATCTTGCTCATCTCACTCCATCCGAGAATCCCAAAAAAAAAAAAAAGGGGGAGAGAAAGAAGAGAGAAAAACAGAGAAAAGGGAAAAAGAAAAGAAAAAGAAAAGAAAAAAAAAGAAAGGGAGAAAAAGAAGAGGAGTCGTGTACTTTGGAAATCCGACATTTCGGGTAAACCATTTTTCTACCTCTTTTCAATTCGAAATTATTATAGAAATTATGATTTACAGTTTTCATAGTGTAATTTTTAATACAAGGCATTAGTTTACTGCGCAACCCAAAAATTAGGGCATATTTTCCCTAGGAATGAAACTATATAATATATATATCATTGTGTTCAGATTTACGTAAAATACAAATATGTATATTATTTGTACCCTCGTGGACCGTAGAAAATTATATGGTTGTTGAAAGTTGACACATAGGGGATATATCCATTAATACTAGAATTTTAGTCAGTGGGTATTGAAATGTCTAGAATGAAACCCTAAACTCAATGATACTAAAATTAGGATTTTTGGAGGTCAATGGACATATTAAATTCACGTTTATGCTATTTGAGGATTAATTATTAAAGATAGAAAAAAATATATATAGGGTGAAAATAATGATAAATAACAAAAAAAATGTTATATAATATTGCATAGCATTATGAAATACTTATTAGAGAAATATTTAACATAGGAAATAATATTTATGTATTGAACCACCAAATTTATGAAAGTGGCTGGTTATTGTGTACCAAAGGTGGGACACATGTCGACAATACATATTTGTAGTATTTTGAGTCAATATTAAAGGCTTAATTGACCTTGTTAATCACATTGACCTTGTTGATTTGACAGGTCGGCGAGGGTTAGGTTTAGATAGAGTTGACTATAGTTGACCAAGTCAATCCTTTGATTGACCAAAGACCATAAAGTTAGAATTGAAGCCAAGTTTTATGTAGATATTAAGAAACTAAGTTGATCACGTAGGATCAAACATCAGCGGGACGCGACCAGTCATTAGAGGAGCACTGGGAGCTGAGCATCCTTGTGAGTAGTGTTTTCTAATTTATCACTTAACTTGTTATTCTATCATAAATGAAATGTTCTTACATATTGAAATGCATTGGCAATCTTTAAATGTGATTTAAATGAAAATGTGCACCAAATATTGATGTCCGGGTGCGGGTTAACGTATTGAATGTGGTAGAGCATTGAAGACGAGTGGCTATCGTACCCGGGGGTGCGGTCGGGCCAGGTCTATCAATTGAGGCTCCCCTAGATTATTTAGTGACCACCTAGCACATAGTGCCCTGAGGGGGCTTCTGTGGGCCCAGATTGGGGTCGTCACCTATACACCTAACTATCGGGTTTCTCCCGCTCGAGTGGATTTATGTGTTTTCAGCATTAAAGCTATTTTCAAAATGGAAGGTGCACAACTGCATAGTGGATTTAGCATTCATTAATTGTTGCATTCATTCGCATTATTATTATTGTGCATTCATACATTGCTTTTGTAGAATACTTGTTCTAACTTATAGATTAGGTTACATTACTGACTAAGTCGCTGTGGACAAAATTGGCTCACTACTTTAACATTTCAGGTTCTTCTTCTGCGGATAAGAGGAAGAAGGTGGTCATCGCATAGAGCGCACTGCGTTTACTTTGGTAGGTTTCCTCACATGGTTAATTGTTTTGAGAGTTAGTATAATATATAAGAATTGAGGAAAATATTCTAGACGTTTTGACTTAGGCATTCCGCTACTGCTACATTTAGGACAGTGTATGTATAATTAAATTTTGTATTAAAAAATTTCTACTATACTTATTTGTTCTAGTTGCTTCTGCATTTATTATGATTACTCTGATAGTATTATATAGTCTTTGACTGAAGGCATATGCACCTGAGTTAGTGGATAACCCGAGGGAGAGAGCAAGATTCTTCTACCAAGGGCTGAGGGCCAATATTAGGCAGGCAACACCCATAGCTATTGAGGCTACTCTTGAAACCATTCAGAGGCAGGCGTTATAGTTCGAAACTAATGGTAGAGATGAGCGTTCGATGGTCCAGATAGAACAGGGTGCCACAGTACAGCCGCAACAGCAATTATAGCCTCAGTCATTGACTCCAAGAGGTTATAGAGGTGGAACTCAAGCAGTTAGATACCCAAGGAAGAGGAAGTACTTGGGAGGACAGTCCAGAGGGGAACATAGTCAGCCATCTTCCTTAGTCCCAATCGCTGCCACCACAGTTCAGACATATCAGCCGATGGGACAACCACTAACTCAGTATGGGGCCCAAGGTAGAAGTTAAGGAAGGGGCCAAGATTCAGGACATAGAGGTTATGGGCCGAACCAGACATACCAGGCTATTCAGGGACGTCAGTTTATATGTTATCAGTGTGGTCAGCCATGCCACAAACGATATGAGTGCCCTATGCTTGTTCTAGCTTTCAGTGTACCCACCACTACTATTATTCGAGGGAGAGCATAGGCCATCACACAGCTTGATCTAGAGGCTACCAGGACTTTGGTAGAAGGTACTATTTCTATTTTAGATTCTACCTTATATGTGTTGATTGATGCTGGGTCTACCTTATCATTAATCTCTGGACACATCGTAGACATATTGGGATTTAAACCCCTTAGGTCACCCACCTGGTTCATGTTGAGTACTGCAGCCGGGGAACGCATTTACCTTAACCTGATTTGTGAGGGTTGCGTGTTGAGGTTGGGTGACTTGGAGACCATTGTTGACCTTCGGGTGTTAGAGTTCCTAGAGTTTGATGCTATACTAGGAATGGACTAGTATTTCAGATACTAGTCCATGCACATGTCGACTATTTTGCCAAGAGGGTCGTATTTCAGATACCAGGACAACCTGTTATTATTTTTCAGGGTAGTGCCTCTAATAGATCGAGAACCCGAGGTAGAATGGCGACTTAGTATGAGATTGATACTCTAGCCGGTCTAACTACCATAGATGAAGGACTTTTACAGGCGAGTATTGATGAGATTCCTGTTGTTAGAGATTTTCCTGATGTGTTTCCTAAGGATTTACCTAGCTTGCCTCCTAAGCAGGAAATCGATTTCATTATTGAGGTTATTCCAGGGACACAACCCATTATTGAGGTTATTCTAGGAACTAAGATGAAGAACAGCAACATGTAGATGTGCGTTGCTGGTGCGAATTTTCAAGGAAGAAGATGAGCTGGATATGAACAAAACAGGGGAGGTAAGAATATTAAATTTTAGTTTGGGAACTCTTGAATTTACTTTGCATTTGGTTGAAGTGGTTTGGAAATCAAGATGCTGGGACAGTTTGTAGGGATTAGCAAAAGAATTAGATTGGATGTGCGTTATATTAAATGGATGGAAAAAAATGAAAATGAAAGCTCAAATATATGTTGGAATTTTAACAATAAGAAATTGTGCAACCAACAAAGATAGAGCACTAGCCACTATAAATTTTTTCGTTAGTTGTGACATACGTAATTTTGTTCGAGATCTTATCAAATGTAGAGAGCAGAATGGAATTTTTGTCAGTCAACCATTTGATATATTCGATGAGAATCCTCAAGCTAGGAGAACTTCTCTCTCTGTTCGAGTTGAATAAATGTTTGAACTGATACAAGCCAAACTTTCTAGAACATCTCAGTTCCTCCTTTGTTTTTTGCCAGAGAAGAAAACATCTATTATATATGGTCTGTGGAAGAAGAACAATCTAGCTGATTTTGGTATTGTGACTCAAAAGCATTGCTCTAATAAGGGTCAATGATCAATACTTAACAAATGCTCTCTTGAAGATCAATGTCGAACTTGGTGGCTTAAATTCTTTGTTGTCTATCGAACAATCTCCTTCTAATCCCCTGATCTCCAAGGTTCCAACCATCATTCTTGGAATGGAGGTGTCACACAGTTTTTTTGGTCAGTATGATTTACCTTCTATTACTGCAGTACTTAGTTTTAGATAATGATCGTTGATTTCTCAATATAGGGTATCTATAAGATGTAACACCTACCGGGACTCTTACCCACGTTGTAGGGCCCACGTCATGGCGTGTCACTCACAAGGCACTGTCCCCTGCCCCTTGGGGTTTTTCTTTCGCCTCCGCGGAGATTCGAACCTAAGACCTAGGGCTCAAGTACTTATTTCTTTCATCATCCGCTACCATATGAGCCAGTGGCTCAATGGTAGTGGATGATGAAAGAAATAAGTACTTGAGCCCTAGGTCTTAGGTTCGAATCTCCGCGGAGGCGAAAGAAAAACCCCAGGGTTTGACTGGCTCATATGGTAGCGGATGATGAAAGAAATAAGTACTTGAGCCCTAGGTCTTAGGTTCGAATCTCCGCGGAGGCGAAAGAAAAACCCCAGGGGGCAGGGGACAGTACCTTGTGAGTGACACGCCATGACGTGGGCCTTACAACGTGGGTAAGAGTCCCGGTAGGGTTCCCGGTGGCTGTTACAATACCCCAAAATTTTGTCAAATAATTAAAGATAAATAAGTTTGAGGAAAATAAATAAAATAAGTTGAATAAATTAATTTCAAAGATTTTAAGAAATTTTGGGTGCAAATTGTGGGTTGGCACATGAAAACTAAAATATATTACAGATATAGAAAAATTAAGCAAATAAGACTTTAATTTGATAATTAAATGAAAATTTAGGTTTAGTAGAATTAATTATAAAATTTAAGGAATTGCTTAAGAAATAAATAAAAATAAAGTATAAATACACATATTGGCTAATATGTGAATGAATAAGAAATGTTAATACTACATATTATAAGAATATGTACATAAAAAAATTCATATAATTAAATAAAATGTATTTATTAAAAATAAATCAAACATTATGTAAATAACAGTGTGTAATTTATAAATTATTATCTGAAAATAAAATAGGAAATAAATAAAAATACATAGAAATAAAAAATACAAATTATTTAATTATTAGCACTAAAAATATTAAAGAAATGGGAAAATATCTAACAAATATAATATTAGATAAATTAGAAAGGGGAAAATATTAGTAAGTACATAAAATAGAATAATTTATGCAGTACAATCAAGTTTTTATCAATTAGAAAGTGGGTAATTGCTGAAATTCGGATTATAGAAGCTTTAGAAAATGATTTTGTAATTAGAAACACGATCTAATGGTCCAAAACGAATCTGTGAAATCCAACGAATGAGATCAAAGCCTTAAAAAACGTCCAGGAGCACCGAATCACGAAGATCTGACGGTCTGCAATCAACTAGATCAATCCAACGGTTTAGATCGAGGCGCACGACATCAAACGCGAACAAGATCCGAAAACGCAACTCGATGATGATCAAAAGTGTGCAGTGAATTCGTTAAATTCAATCACGAAGGTATGCGTTGATCGAGAAAAATCTGACGGCGTACAATCGATCAAACTAGATCGAACGGTCCAGACGGTGTTCGTTAATAGCGAACCGGATCCGCGTACAGTGCTCGAGGAATATCGGACAGATCTGATTTGATTCGTTTTCGGATGATTGCGATCGGTGCTGTCCTCGATGATCATCCGACGGTCCAGAGAGTCGCGTTCCATCGATCGCAAAATTAGTTCTGCACTCGAGGAAGATCCGACCGCTGCGATTTAAGGATCTGATAAATCCAAGATGTGCGCGCGAAACTCGAGAAAAATCTAACGTTCCAGATGCAATCCGCCCGATCTTGATCACGAATGCGATCTCGAGAACAATCCAACGGCCGATATCCTATGCTCCGATTTAAATAACCAAAAATCCGAGAAAATTCAGAAAAAATCCCAAAAAATTTCTATAAACTTGGTTTTCCAATTCCAAACCAACTTGCTAATTTCCTATGCTTGGGGGGCACGAAAA
>JAJIYU010017093.1:0-11844 GCA_030144865.1 Tinospora cordifolia | reverse complement strand
TTGGAGGCTTAAGAACGAATACCAACTATGGCTGATGGTAGAAGTTCTGGTGTTGGGAATAATAGAGAGGCACAACACAGAGAAGCATCCTTGAGAGACTTCTTCAAACCTATGTTGAACAACAATTACTCGGGGATAGCAAGAAAACTAATAAATGCAAAAAATTTTGAGCTGAAGTCGTCTTTGATTACAATGGTGCAACAGCAACAATTCGGAGGCTCGGCTATTGAAGACCCTATAGCTCATCTTAATTCGTTCATGGAAATTTGCAACACTGTCAAGATGAATGGGGTAACTGAAGACTAGCTTAGGCTGAGACTTTTCCCTTTTTCTTTAAGGCATAAAGCCAGAAGTTGGCTACAAACTTTGCTTCCCAAAAGTATTATAACATGATGGGTCAAAAGTTTCTGCAAAAGTATTTCACACCAGCTAAAGTACATCATTTGCGGGGTAAAATTAGTTCCTTCAAGCAATCCGATTTTGAATCACTATATGAAGCTTGGGAAAGGTTCAAGGATCTATTGAGGCGCTGTCCACTACATGGATAGTTACCTTGGCTCCAGATTCAAATATTTTATAGTAGACTTACGCTGCCTACTAAGGAGTTGGTGGACCTAGAAGCGGGAGGTTCATTGATGGGAAAATTCACCACAAATGCCACACAACTAATTGAAGACATGGCAGCTAATACATATGGGTATGGTATTGAAAGAGGAACAACAAAAAGAGTGGGAATTCATGAAGTAGACGAGATTAGTGCTTTGCACGCTCAAATTGCTGCTATGACTCACCAATTGAATTCGGTGGAAGAAAAGAGTAGTGGTGGACAGTTTCAAACTTAGCAAGTTCAACAGGTGCAGTCCATTGCTGAAGCTAACAAGACAACCTATCATGGAGAAGCTTCCATTGAGCAAATGAATGCCATGAACAGATTCAATGGATACCAAGGACTAGTTGGGGGGTATAATGTCCCAAAGTACTATTATCCTGGAGTAAGGAATCATGAGAACTTCTCATATGCAAACAATAGGGGTGTTCAACTTCCACTCAAATTTGTGCCTCAACAACCCTTGCAGGATAACAAGCCATCCTTGGAAGATAAGCTTGATGAAATGATGAATATGCACACAAGGTTCTTCAAGGAATTAACTGGAAGGGTAGATAAAAATGACACTAGAGTTTTTGAAATTGATATTCAAATAGGAAATATGAATGCCACAGTTAAAATTTTTGGAAAATCAAGTGGGGCAATTGGCACAGATAGTGTCAAACCAGCAGTGGAGTTCATTTCCAAGTGACACTCAAGTAAATCCAAAAGAAAGCTGCAAAGTGATGACTACTAGGAATGGCAAAGAGGTAGCAAGCCCACCACATCCAAGTATGCCACCTATTGAAGCTGAAGAAGTTGTTAGCTATGAGATGAATGTTCAAAAGCAACTAGCAGTCCAACATGAAGAACCTTCAATATCAAAAGGGAAAGCTAAGGAGACCGCTAGTCAAGAGGGTAAAGTCTTTGAATCCCCACCATTACCATTCCCTCAAAGGTCCCAAAAGAAGAATATGGATGAACAATTTGCTAAATTTTTGAAAATCTTCAAGAAGATTCATATAAACATTTTATTTGCAGAAGCTTTGCAACAAATGCCTAACTATGCAAAGTTCATGAAGGAGATTATGTCTAAGAAAAAGAAGTTAGAAGATTTTGAAATAGTGAAGCTTACTGAAGAGTGTAGTGCTATCCTACAGAAGAACTTTCCTCAAAAGTTGAAAGATTCGGGCAGTTTTACTATACCATGCAACATTGGGACTGAAATCTTTGAGAAGACATTATGTGACCTTGGGGCAAGCATTAATCTAATGCCTTTGTCAGTATGCAAGAGGTTGGGAATGTCAGAGATCAAGCCAACCACAATTATCCTTCAATTAGCAGGTAGATCTTTAACATATCCAAAAGGTGTCATTGAGGATGTGTTAGTCATGGTGGATAAGTTCATATTTCCAGTGGACTTTGTGGTTCTAGACATGGAAGAGGATTATGAAATACCACTCATACTTAGAAGACCATTCTTGGCTATAGAACATGCACTCATAGATGTGCACAGGGGAGAATTAACCTTAAGAATGAATGAAGAAAAGGTTGTTTTCAATCTTTACAAAGCAATGAACTACCCTAATGATTTGCATGAGTGTAAACGGGTAGAAGTTCTAAACTCTTGTATTGTTGACGTGGTGGATGAATTGAGCTCTCAAGATTATTTGGTGGGTTGTATCTCTCGTTCGTTGTCCTTTCTTCAATCTATGAGTGAAGATGAGAAGTTAATTGTGTTAGCTTTAGAAGCATGCCCACCAGAGCTTAACAGTGTAGAAGCACAATTATTTGAAACTCATCAATCCGAAGATGTTCAAGAAACCTTTAGGGCAATTGAGCTGAAACGGCTTCCAGAGCATATGAAGTATGTCGATGTGGATGCAACTCAATCATTTCCAGTTATTATCTCCTCTTCCCTGACCCCTGCCCAAGAAGAGACGCTATTGAAAGTGTTGAAGGACCACAAAGCTGCTACAGGATGGACCATTGAAGACATCAAGGAGATAAGTCCAGCCATTTGTATGCACAAGATCTTAATGGAGGACTCACATAAGCCTATGGTAGAGCACTAGCGAAGACTCAACCCTATCATGAAAGATGTGGTGAAAAAAGAAGTGATGAAGTGGTTGAAAGCTGGAATTATCTACGCAATATCATATTCGCCATAGGTTAGTCCTATTCATGTGGTGCCCAAGAAAAGAGGAATGACGGTTGTCACAAATGAGAAAGGAGAGTCAATTGCTTCATGGCCAACAACCGGATGGCGTGTGTGTATAGATTATCGAAAGCTAAACAAAGCTACTCACAAGGACCATTTTCCTTTGTCGTTTGTGAATCAAATGTTGGATCAAATTGTTGGGTATGATTTTTATTGTTTCTTAGACGGGTATTCAGGGTACAATCAGATAGTCATTGCACCAGAGGATCAAGAGAAGACAACCTTCACTTGCCCATACAGAACTTATGCATTTAAGAGGATGCCCTTTGGTTTGTGCAACACACCTGCTACCTTTCAAAGATGTATGATGGCAATTTTTGCAGACATGATTGAAGATATCATGGAGGTATTCATGGATGACTTTTTGGTGTTTGGTGAAACGTTTGAACAATGCCTGCTTAATTTACAAAGAGTCATTTCTCATTGTGAAGAAAAGAACTTCGTTCTTAATTGGGAAAAATGTCATTTCATGGTTTGAGAAGGTATTGTTTTGGGCCATAAAGTTTTTGTTAATGGCCTTGAAGTGGACAAGGCAAAGGTTCAAGCCATTAAAAAGCTATTACCACCAACAACGGTGCGAGAGGTGAGGAGTTTGCTGGGGCACATTGGTTTTTATCGCAAATTTATCAAGAACTTCTCTCAAATAACTCGGCCATTGTGTCATTTGCTTGAAAAGGATGTTGAGTTTAACTTCACAGATGAACATGTTGAAGCTTTCAACACACTTAAAAGGGCCTTAACGTCTGCTCCTATCATGTCTACACCAGTTTGGGGGGAGACATTTGAGATCATGTGTGATGCTAGTGATTATGCAATTGGTGTTATCTTAGGACAAAGACATGATAGAATGTTTAGAGCTATATATTATGCAAGCAAAACATTGGATGATGCTCAAAAGAACTATACCACCATTGAAAAGGAGCTGTTGGTTGTTGCTTTTGCATGTGACAAGTTCAGGTCGTACATTGTGGGATCGCATGTCAAAGTCTTCACGGATCACGCAGCTATCCGCCAACTCTTTGCAAAGAAGGATGCAAAACCCAGATTAATAAGATGGATCTTACTGCTGCAAGAGTTTGATATAGAGGTGATAGACAAGAAGGGTACAGAGAATGTTGTAGCAGACCACTTGTCTCGTTTGTCCAATGAAGCAAATCCAGATCCAATGAGTATTGTAGAGGTTTTTCCTGACGAACATCTCTTGATAATTAGTGATAGCACACTGTGGTATGCAAATTTTGCTAACTACAGAGCCACGGGAGTTACTCCACCAGATTTATCTCAAAGCCGCCTAAAGCGCTTCACACACAAAAGCAAGTTTTATCTTTGGGATGATCCTTTTCTTTATTGAAGATGTGCTGACAAAGTGATATGTCAATGCATTCCTGAATATGACTTTAACAAAATCCTTTATGATTGCCATGTTTCACCTTATAGTGGCCATTATAGCCATCAACGTACAGCAAGGCGTGTTCTTGAAAGCAGATTTTATTGGCCTAGTATGCTAAAAGATGCCTATCAGTTCGTAACGACATGTGAGATATGTCAAAAACAAGGAAACATCTCTAGAAATAATGAGATGCCTCTTACTTCCTTTGTAGAAGTTGAATTGTTTGATGTTGGGGCAAAGACTTCATGGGACCTTTCCCACCCTCAGATGGCAAACAATATATATTGCTTGTTGTTGATTATGTCTCTAAATGGATTGAGGTTGTGGCTATAGCAAAGAATGATGCTAGGGTGGTGTTGAAGTTTCTCTCTCGGAACATTTTTTTCCATTTCGGCACTCCTAGAGCAATTTTGAGTGATGAAGGGACACACTTCTACAACAAAATTTTCAAAAACCTTCTTACCAAGTACGGCATGCGACACAAGGTTGCATTACCTTATCATCCACAGACTAATGGGTAAGATGAAGTATCTAATTGAGAAATCAAGGCAATATTATAGAAGACTGTTGGAACAAACCGTAAGGATTGGGCTTTGAAGTTAGATGATGCACTGTGGGCATACAGGACAACATTTAAGACGCCCATTGGTATGTCTCCGTACCAGTTATTGTATGGTAAGTCCTGTCACTTGCTATGTGAGTTAGAGCACAGAGCTTATTGGGCCATCAAGAAGTTGAATTTCGATGCAAAAGCTTGTGGCAAGAATCGGTTGTTGCAGCTTGTTGAACTTGAGGAGTTTTGCTGGGATGCATTTGAGAACAACACCACTTACAGAAAAAGAACAAAGAAATGGCATGATCAGCTCATAGAGAAGAAGGAGTTCAAACCTGGCCAGCAAGTGCTACTATTTAATTCAAGACTCCGGTTATTTCCAGGAAAACTGAAATCTTGATGATCGAGACTTTTCCTAGTGACTCAAGTCTTTCCATATGGTGCAGTGGAAGTGCAAAGCTTGTTGGATGGGCACAAATTCAAAGTGAATGGCTAGACATTAAAGATATTCTACGAAGGAGCAAGGTAGACTGTTGCAATGGCAGTTCTTCGAGATTGAAACACCATATCCTCGTGGAGCTAACGACCTTAAACATAGCACTGAGTGGGAGGCAACCCACCATTGGATTAGTTTTTGATGCGTTTGCGTGATTGTTTTCATGTGTTGAGTTCTATTTCTTAGGATTTCATTGAAATGATAGGTTCAAAACAGTCATAACTGAGAAAGGGGTACATTACACTGGTTACTGCGGTCACCAGAATCATAGGTTTTGTGTACTGCGGTCACCAGAACGCATACAGAGGTTATTTGTCTATAGACTGTGGTCCACATAACAACTTGTTCTATGTATCGTGGTCACCAGAATGCTAAGGTCTGTGCAATTTAGTGGACCGCGATCACCAGAAGCATATGCTCTTGTGTGCTGCGATCACCAGAACAGGTGCTTTTGCACATTTAATGGACTGCGGTCCAACAATTTTGAACACCATTATGGACCGCAATAATCAAAAACCCAGGAAACACACCATTTCAAAATTCAATGCATGGACTACGGTGCACAAAATATTGACCTCGATCCGTACGTCTTTTTAAGACAGATCACGGTCATTTTGCTTCATTCTGCTTCAAAATTTTTAAATTTTCTCTGTGGTTCTTCGTAACCCTATCGATTTTCTGAGTTCTTTTGCCTTTCCAGCGATAATGTAAGTATTTTTACTTTACTTTTCATTAGTTTTTTGCTTTATTTGCGTGTTTAGATAGATTTAGGAGTTGAATATCAGTTTCCTTGTTTGAAATGGCTATTTTGCTCAAAAATTTACAACCTTCTTCCTTTTTAGTCGATGTGCAAGTGATTAGTGATTCATTTGAAGCAAAGACTTGCACAAGTCATTGTTCATCAACATACTAAGTTGTAGGCTATTTTGTTTCAATACGATGAGGCATATTCCATAGTCATTTTAATTGAATATGATGGTATTGGCTTTGCAATGTTCATTTTTTTATTGCCTTGATGAATACTTTTAATGTTTTGGATGTTTGACTTGTAGACTAATGTACTTCCACTAGTTTCAAATCATGTTTAGTACATAGTCTATGTACCATACTATTGTATGAATCTTACTGTTTTCTTTGCCAACCATTATTGTTGTTGCAGGCCTCCTAGAATGAAACATCCCACTTCTAAGGGTAAGCAACCAGCACCGCCTCCTCCACCAGCAGACCATAACCACTTTAAAATGACCGCTGCAAAGCAGCAGTTCAACGTGATACGCTCCAATAGGCATCTTATACCAGAGAGAGGCATAATGCTGATACATGAGGAGTGCAACATTGGTATCGATTCAATGGTAGCTGCTTGGCATTAGGAGCGGCTTATTCAGGCATCGTCTACTACCGTAGTCCCGGTGGTACAAGAATTTTATGCAAATGCTCCAGATAGAGAGGGTACAACAGTTTGGGTGTAGGGAAAATGGGTGCAGTTCAGCGCAGCGGCAATCAATGAAGTTTATGGCCAGCCTGCAGACTTCCCTGATGAGTATTACAACCTCCTCCCCAGATTCGATCCAGGTGAAATGTTGAGGACGTTATGTGTTGACGAGACCTCATGGATTCGCTACAACAACCGGCCCGTCAACTTGGTGAAGATATATTTTAGACCCCTGCTAAGGTTTGGTTATACTTGGTTTGTGCTAATCTTCTTCCTTCCTTAGCTATTAACAGGGTCATTGTAGAGCGAGTTGTTTTAGTCTATTGTATCATGAATGGGCTCCCAATCAATATTGGGACGATCATGTCCAGCTCCATCAGGTTTGCCATTGACCAGACCAACGTAAGTCTTCCTCACCCTACCTTCATCACGGAGCTGTGCGGGAGAATCGACGTTGTTTGGGAGAAGAGTGAGCCCTTATTGAAGATGAAGGATCATATTGCGATGAAGATGCTCACTTCTACATCTACTAAGAGGTGTTGGAACTCAATCGAGTCACCCCCACCAGCTACTGACCCGGCTAGCTCTACACCTGCCCTGCACCTCCTTCTGATGCACCACCATCCTCTTCAGCTGCTGCTATGCCCTCTCCTACTGAGCATACCATAATACATTGGATGGCGTATCTCACTCAGTGGCTACACCGCAAGGACCCAACCATGGCCGAGGCTTATCTTCCTCCTTCTTGCTGCCTACCCTACTTGGCGATGACCTGTTGTGCACCACCAATGCACCCGACTCCACCAGTAGGTGATGATGCTAATGATGATGATGGCGACAATATTAATAATTTCATTATCGAGGAAGAAGTCTTTGGAGATGACCTCTAAACCTTGGTTTCCTTTATTCTTTTTGTTGTCTTTTGCTACTCTTGAAACTCCATTTTTGTACGTATGGATAGCTACTCTGCTGATGCATCACTCGATATAAATGGTCTTACTTTATGCTTTCCCGACTAATTTTTTTCTATCTCTGAGTGCATGTTGTGTTGTGCTCTTTTCCACGTATGAAAATCAATGTGCTCTTGAGGATAAGGCACCATTCAAGTTTGAGGGTATGTGCTTAATGCCTCACCACACAACAAACAGGGTTAGTTATTTTTGTTTTGTCAATTTTTGTCAATTTTACTGTATTTTCGTCTGTTCATCTGTGCTTTGCATATGTTAGACGCATCTTAGGAAAACATTTAGGGTACATTGTCCATATAAAAAAAATAATAAAATAAAATAAATTTCACTAAGTAACCTATAAAATTGTAACATTCCTCTAATGTGATGAGACAAAGAACTAGGGCACTTTCAAACAGTCTATATGTTTGGTTTGTCTGAAATTTGACCTTGACAAATCCCTATAGTCTTAGGTAGATTAAGAATCCGAAAATTGAGGAAAGTGAGGAATGGAAACCAAACCACAAATTGAGAGAATTTCTGACAAAACTCTTAAAATAATCAAATCTGTCTTAAACACAGCTTAGGAATGACTATAGGAGGGAAATAAAGTAGGTCATCATTGTTTAAGTCATAGCCTAAAGGCTGGTCCCAGCATTTATAATCCTTTGTAGCCAATTTTGAGCCTTATAGCTTGTTTTCTTGTTATGAACTTAAAACATTATATATATATATATATAAACACTCTATCCTTTTATGAATATCTCAGTTGGACCTATTTGTGTACACTCATGGTTTTAATACTACCTATTCTGATGATGTGAAAGAAGGAAGGGATATTAAAATTGAAATACATATGTTTTTAATTTTTGTTTCAGCTTTTATTTTGTTTAGTAAAGAAACAAACAAAAAAAAGTAAAAAAGAGTTATATTTATTTCTTTAGTATTTCAGTATTGTCAATGATAGCTGAACCTTCTACTTTTGTATGAGTGTACATGTGAGTACAATTTGGAGTGCACGTGATGAAATAAGTTTGGGGGAGTTATAAAGACAAAGTTGTGAGTATGAACGAGAAATACAAAGGCTTAAAAAGAAAGGATCAAGCTATATTGAAAAAAATATCAAATAAAATAGGTTGTTATTATTGCTATAAGTGTACACTTAAGTAAGATTTTAATTCCTATTATACTTGCACCTTGAGCCAGACCACATTACAACCTAACTATAGCTTGACTTAAGTAGGAGATAGATAGAGGTAAGAATTGAGAGGGCCTGTGTACTTAGGTATTAGGAAAGGATTTCTGTGAGTGGGATGTTGCTTGCAAATCACTTACAAAGTCTAGGAGGATTAAGATACTAACAAATGAAAGGGTGAAGTTGAGAAAGAATGGAGGATGAACTGAAAATCTAGACAACCTGAATGACCCTAAGGGATTTGTTAATGAGTCATAAACTAAAGGAATGGAAAATTGAGGTTACAATGATTAGTGAAATTAAATTTACTTCTATATGATATGATGTGTCAATTTAGATTAGAGTCATTGTTCGAGGACGAACAATAGTCTAAGTTTGGGGGCATTTGTTAGTTGCACAACAAACTAACATTAGTATAGGTGATTTATTGCATTTTATAAGAAATAAAGGAAAAATTAGGTGAAGATTTGCATAATTAGTAACATGAGCATGTAGTTTAGGGACTCGCATTGTTTCATTTCATTATAAGCTTTGTTTTAAAGATTTGAAGCTCTTTTATAAAAAAAAATGATGTCTGAGAAAGGAAATTTAGTGTATTGCAGGTTCAAGTTGAAGCAAAAAGGGAAAGTGCATCACATGAAGGCAAAAAGAAGAGGAAATCATGAAGAAAGTATCAAGAAACCGCAATTGAGTAACTGAAGATCGCGGTAGCTGAAGAAAAACACAAAGTGGTTAAAGCTCACTGATTACCGCGGTCGGTAAATCAGTGACCGCAGTAACCAGAATGTGAGTCATGAACAAAGGTGATGGACTACGGTGGACAAAACGAGAAAATTCCAGTCTTTATTGAAGAACAATACTAACCACGGTCACACCATTAATTATCGAGATTTTCATATTTTTTAGGATTTTTTTAGTGCGGGACTATAAATAGGAGAGGTTATTAGAACCAAGAGAGACCCAATTCTAAAAATCTCACTTGTGACAGCTGAGAAAGGAAACAACCAATGTCTCAATTAGGGATTGAAGATTCTTATCAAGTTTTGAGTATGATTAAATTTCTTTTTTATTGTTTAATATTTTCTATTACTTTAATGTCTAGCTAATTAGTTCTCTGTCTAGGATGTGATGCCCAATGTATAAATTGTGATCTCTTGTTGAAGTTATTAATTTAGAAACACTATTCTATATTGTGCATGCTTAATGCTTTGTATTTATTGGCCATAGACATGATGAACTCAATGCATTAGACTAACTCGGAAGAGAGGTATAATGGGTGGTTATTGCTGGACCTAGAATAGTTGATTGATCGAGAGGTCATTAACTGATCTAGGGAGTTGCACGAGAACTTTTGAATACACAACTTTAGGTTGTTGAGTAAGCACCTCGGGATAGGGCTTTATAAGACAAATCTAATCAATATTGAAGCACCTCGGGAGAGGGTTTCAATTACAGATGCTAAAACTCATAGTGTAAACAATTCATAATCAAAAACAAGAATCACAGGTCGTAAAGTGGCATTCACTATCCTAGACATCCATTTTACATAGATTTTTAAAAACAAAATTATCACTTTTATTAGGATAGATTTTTGTTTAGAGTTTGAGATAATCACATCAATTAGAGTCTTGATAAAATGAAAACCAGTAGTAAGTTGGGATTTAAGATCACTCACTAAACCTATTTTTTCCTGAGGATGATATTTGATCTCACCGGTTAATACTCATGCGAACCTGTACACTTGCAAGGTAAGCAATAGGACCACAATCCTGCGACTCAAGTGACCTAGAACTGCAAGACCGTGGTCCTTCATATGGGAACCACGATCTTGCGTCGAAAACCTGGACTGCGGTCACACACAACAAAAAATCAGAAATCTTGCACAAGGCACGAATTGGAAAGTGTGCCGCACCCAAAACCCTAATCGTTATTGTCTCCTATGTGCAAGAATAGAGGAATTGGCAAGTTTTCTCCGTGGAAACACCCACACCTACCAATTCTTACAACTAAAACTCTATATAAATGCCTTCTATGCTCTCATTCTCTTCATTCCAGCAAGAACTAACAAGTCCTTCTTGTTTTCTCTCCCTCACTGCCCCTCTCTTGGCTTCTCTCTCTCTCTCTCTCTCTCTTTCTCTCTCTCTCTCTCTCTCTCTCTCTTTTTCTCTCTCTCTCTTGTCTTATTTTGTTCTAAACAGCAATTGATGTAGAAGTAACGAAGTAGTACGCAAATTTTGTAATAGCAATTGAGGATATCTAAAAGGGATTCAATTGAAGCTTTAGAAGAGCAAAACTACTAAGGTGGAAGTGATTTTTGAGTTTTAATCTATTACTTTGATTTCAATAAGATTGTCACACCTCGACCCTCGGACCGGACGTTGTTTCTGTTAATCTATGGCCTCGTCGTCGGGCGTCGCGCAACTCCAAGCTCGGCGTGTGGTCTGCCGAGGCCCCGGGCGTGTGACAGATGTCATCAGTCTATCTTTCTACCTCTATACATGAGGTTTAAATCATTTCTTTAATTTCAATTAGTCATTTTAATCATGCTTCACTAAGCAGTTTAATTGCAAATCAGATTTACTGGATGTTCAAAAGCATATTTATACTGGAAATCAAGATAATAGTAGCGGAAGCATTTTTTAGAGCAAATCTTTCTAAATCATTGAACACTGTTTAATATACTATATCTGAAAATCATCAGTTCATCGATCAAGATAAAAATAGTGTTTAAGATGGTAAAAACAGTCCTGTATAGACATATACAAAAGTATGATACATGGCCCTTTGGCTTAAGTTCAAAATATACATCGTAAAAACTATACAAAAAAAGCAGAGAGACAGTTAAACCAAAAATATCACTCTCTCTCTCTTTACAAGTCCTCCAGTCTCTGGTCTACATCCTCATTGAGCGTCGGGCTCATGAGTACCTGTAAAATGAAAATGGGGTGAGCTCGAAAGCCCAGTGGATCTCCCCTACACATCAATAGCATTATACAAACGAGCATACGAAACATGCAAACAGTT
>JAJIYU010017092.1:0-11832 GCA_030144865.1 Tinospora cordifolia | reverse complement strand
TCAAACAAAGATTCATCTCGATAAATCTCTATTAAAGTTAAAAAAAAAGATTGTACATGGTAATAGAAGTCAAAATAAATATTGGCAACACTTCTTTTAAAAGATTGATTTTCCAATCCAATGCCATTTTTCCACCCCATATGGACATGAGTTTTTTTTTTTTTAATTTTTATTTCTTTTTTTATTTTTGGAAAGATGTTATAATAGATAAAATGAATAATATATAAGTATAAATGGTGTCAAAAATAATGTACATGAATTGGAGATAAAATTATTGTTTGATGTTAAAATTACACTAAAATGATACCACTTTAGTATAAAGGGTTAAAAGCATCTTAAAAAAATCTTTATTTAAAGCTACTAATTTCTAGATATAATAAGAAATCCTTATTTTGCAAAAAAAAAAAAAAAAAAAAAGTTGTTGGCAATATCTCCATTTTATTGCAAGTATTATCTCTATATAAAAGGAATCCTTTTTTGCGATTAATTCTAGTTACTCGAACCAATTTCTAATACATTAATGCGCTAATTTTTTTTTTTTTTGTTATGGGAATGAAATGATGCTCATATAGGTAGGAGCAAAACAAGACGAAGAAGAAGAAGAAGAACAACAACAACAACAATAACAACAATGACACTAATAATAAAATGCATAATTAAAAGCAAATATCACTTACCAAAGTAAGCGGGTTCACAATTTCTCTTCTTATCATGAATCCAATCAAAGTACGGGGCTCCACAATTTCTTTGGTTTTGATGAAGCCATGCACTCGACCAGCTAGTTTATATTGTTAGTGCAAGTTATCTGATTTAATCAAAACAATATTTAAAAATCAAATTTACAATACTAGAAATGATAGTTAGCATAGAGTTATTTTAGAGAATGAATCAAATATTTGATGGTCATTGAATTATTTGTAAGTATAGAATATTTGATAAGGATAGTACTCTTGGATCATTGAAGAGCTCAAGTGCATAATACTATCATATATTTATGTTTGACATATTATAATTTTAAGTACTCCTTTGATTATTTGATGTTTCATGAACAAGGAAATTATTAGTTAAGAACACAAGCAAAGGAAAAAAAAAAGTGGAGAAGGAACAGTATGCCATACTACTTTCTTTTAACAAATTTATATGAAAGAAAATTGTCCAATGCTCTATGAAGAGAACATATGTAAATCAAATAACATTTGAAATAAAACTGAATGGATTAATCTTTCAAAGAAAAATAATATTTGAAAAATAATAAAAAACGCTTTACGTTCTCATACTTCAACGTCAAACATATTACTAGCTAACATCTTTTTCTAATTAAACTTAAAAAAATGATAAAAAAATATTGGGAGGATACAAATAGCTACCTCTTTCAAAAGATATAACAAGTTTATCTATCTTCCATATGTGTAGAGAATCGATCGGAAAAACTAATTTGAAATAATCTTTTTGTCATACAATATAATCGACGCACCTGTAAACTGAGCAAATCACTTGTTGATACAAGCATTCTCATCTTCTAAACTCTCTTAGAAGAACACGAATCGCATAAGGATAATAATGTAGCGATTGAAAAAGAATTGAATTTATAGCAAAACTTTATGTGTAGTACAAATAAATTCACCATTAATGGTCCATGACGTCCGTCATTATCATGGTCGGTGATGGTGACGTTCGCCGTTATCTTCTTTAACTTTTAATTTTCATATTATACTTTAACATGTTTTATATTTACATCTCTAATAAAATTCTCACACATATGTGTACATTACATATGCGATAAATGTATACACAACAGAGTAGATAAATGTATACTAGATAAGAATGTAACAAACCATACTTTTGTGGTATCTAGATCACATTGTGTAAATGAACAAAGGTGATAGCTTGATGATTCTTAATGGTATTTAGTGATCATTAATGTGCAAATAATTAGAAAACAAAATTTCAAAAAAAATGTAAATGGTAGGAGTAAAGATGCGACGACCATTTTATGTTAGGAAATGGACCCAATGTGAGTATGAGATGAACTCATGTATGATGTATGTATGAGATGAGCCCGTGTGCAACATGTTTAGTTGTTTGAAATGCTTGCCCATTTTGGGATGAATGTGAGTTGGTTGTGGGCTTGCAAAAAGAGGCCACTAAGGGTGGTTGTTAGGTATGAATAAGGGTGACAATTTGTGACACAACATGATAAGTTAACTTAATAAATTCGAAAATAACACATTTAACACGATTATAAATAAGTTAAAAGACAAATTATAAATAAGTTAATTTAAAAGTAATATATTTATTAATTTGTTGATAATATAATTTAATATCATTTTTAAATATATTTTTTAAAATTTAATTAATTTTTAATATGTTTAATAATTTTAATAATATTTTTTATAAAAAAATATTTTAAAAATTGATTGTAAAAAGTTAAATAAGTTATATACAGATACATGATTATGAACACAGTTATGACACAACCCGTTTACAATATATGTGACATGAGCCATTGATAACAACCCATTTATAATACGATGACATGAATTGTCACCCTTAAGGAGACATAAGGAAAACACACATGGCCAAACATTTTCAAGTAATGATGAGTAAGAAATTTAGATAGTATGCGACATTTGAGACAAAACTACAAAAGAAAGCTCGTTGATTAAGATTACAACCATAACAAAACTTTCCACTAATAAGTAATACTAGACAATGAAGCATGGCTAAATAATGTCAAAAAAATCTCAACTATGTGGTGATATTTCCTTTCTACTCTATTATCATTCAATTCATGAGTATGAGGACATGAGTTGTAATACCCCAAAATTCATACAAAATTTAATAATTTAGAATAAATTTAATAAAAAAATTATTTCGAGTACAATAAACACTTGAAAACCCATGCAATTATGGTACGTTAGAAATATGATCAATGTACAAGAGGATCGACAAGGCAAGATGAAGCATAAAACATTGCACGAAACGGAGTAATGCAACAACCATAGACTATTGCGGTAGTGAAACAATGTCCACAGACTACTGCGGTAGTGCAAGCAAAAAACCCAAGAATTTGAGCAATTTTGGTTACCGCGGTAATGAATGACTACCACAGTAGTGGATTGTGTTACTGCGGTAGTACGTGACTATATACGTGCAATTCTTGTGCAAAAACCCTATGTTTTCAATTATCTCAAGCAGTAGTTGCACACTTTCGTCCCAAACCCTACCTAGCCGCCACTGAGCGTTTCTTTCTCATTCCATATGAGTTCTATGTTGATTGTAAGCCATCCCACTCTTTTCCAACAGTTTCTCAAAGAAAAAGTGAAGAAGAATTGCATACCGGTGAAGAGTTCAATTGCTGTAACTTCAAAAACTATTGCAGACAAGGTATGGCGTCGATTCTCACACAGAATACATGTTTCCATTTATGTTTTGTGTTTTCTTAAGAGTAAGGTGGTTCATTTGATGAAACATGACCCTAAAAATGTTTTAAAACGATATTTAGAAGTGAACAAGGGAAGAAGGGAATAGTGGAAAGGTATAACACCCTACTTTTTAATTGGATTCATGTTTTTAAGTCTAATGCTTAGGATTTTGAGGTACCATGAACGAGAGGATATGAAGTGAAAGAAAACTCGTGTAGACATGTAGTTTCCTGAAAATCTTGTGACTGTCGTGGTAGTGCACTACGCACACAGAAACCCTCTCGAGTTATTGCGGTAACGTGATGATCCTACCACGGTAACGCATTGACCTTGTTCATTTTTTCACACATACATTTTGGCTACTGCAATAATGCATTGATTTTTTCTCTTTGCTTTTCACCTATACATTTTGGTTACCGCGGTACCTGTCTCTTCTATTGCGATGCACAGAAGTGAAAACACGTTGTTGCATATCGATTGTGATTCTTTTTCACACTGCTCACCACCATGACTAAGTAATCATTAGATTATGATCTAACAACATTTAGAATTGAATCAAAAACTAAGAAAAATAACTTTAATCTTAAAAGGTTTAGGATTCAAAGCTATTGGAACAACAAAAAGAGGGCCCAAGGGAACGAAATATTAGGTAGAAGTAATTACCTTGCTTCCTAATATTATTTGAGTTTCTAATGTTGAACATGTTGTATGTTTACATTGCTTGGAATGCCTAAAGCATGCTAGGGTGCGCTTAAATAATGATTTGATGCCATGATTTCATATATTTTATGTGAATGTTGAATAACATGATCGTTTTATCTATGCTTGATGATTACATGCTCTTATAATATGAGATGGATATGACTGTATCCTAGATATCATGAGATGATTAACATGTCTGATTTACATGTATAAGTGATGTATGGCATATGATAAAATGATATACATGATTATTGTGATGAAGCGAGTGATTATATAACTTCGATCACATTAAATTAAGATTTGAATCACATACCATCGCAGTGGTGCACGGGGGATCACTATAGGTGTTCTCATGATAAGGAATGATAGGTTTGTCCCTAGTTTTCGATGTTAGAATGATAGGTGTGACCCTAGTACTTGGAGATGGAGCAATAGGAATGTCTCTCATTCTCAGGTTAGGTGATAGGTGTGTTCCTATCCTATTGGAATTTGGCATATATTACACTTTCTCTCTTTCCATTCGATATGATTATGATGAGAGAACATTGAGATTAAGCGTCTCGATTAGAAATAACAACTAATGGACAAATAAATATTTGAAATGCCTAATATACGATAAGTGGTTGCATGTTTTATGTTTGATTCAAATAATGCTATTGATGTACTGTGTATGATCCACTGGGCTCTCGACCTCACCCATCTTTTTCATTTCAGGTGACATTTGACGCGGTGCATTTGACCAAAACCATTAGAAGACTTGGTTAGTTGCAAACCTCACTGTTGAGAGTGTTTTTATGTGATTTCCACTTAAGTAGTTGGTATAGACTGGATGGATAGCCTCCAAACTGATTTATATGTTCTTTTATATGGATTGATTTCAGCCATTTAGGCCATGATTTACAAATTTTATTTGAATTTTTTTTCAAGTCTTATTAAATTTTAAACATTGAAGTTACAAGGTCTTTATTAAATTATCCTTCTATGTTTCCACGAGATATTTTTTGGTGTGTCCAAGAGAGTGATGCGTCATACATTTGAATTTTGGTGTGTCCATAAGACTTGGGCCGTGCCTATGATTTGAATGTGAGAATGGTAAGGTCCTGATTTTTTAGCGGATGACACATGTCACGGTAATTAATGTTGAGTGGGTGTGTTTCTCCATGCACGACCCCCGATGCAATTGAAATAAAAAGACCAAAAACTAGGATGTTACATGAATACTGAAATTTAACATAGATATTAGCCAATAAATCCATTCAGGGATGATAGTCTCCACACTAATCCTTCTACTGTATGAGTTGAGTTTGTTCCCAAACAAATCCCTTAATCACCCTCACTGATCAATGCCTTGTTTTTCAATCTTAATATCAAAATATTGGTCTATGTCATAGCCACGATAGCAATGGAATCTACCATACTTCATCTGATCCCATTGCTCAAGAGTTATGTTAATCTTCTTAGGTTATCTCAAGTTCTCTTGGAATTGAATGCTCAGTAGGACTAGCTCCCTAGATGTGCTTAGAGGAGTATAATTAGTGTATCGCACATGTTCAAGTTTGCATTCACTTCACTATTCTTCTTAGTCTACTCGACGTTCTCTTCCTTGACCCCCACTCCTCCTTTTCAATTCCTTCTTATAGAAGCTCTACTCTTCCTTCAATTCTTCCATCCACTCATCTAGCTCTACTTTTCTACTCAATCGAACAACTTAGGGTAGGTGATAACCTTCTTCTTGGCCAAGGAGTACTAATGTAGCACCCGACCTCCCGCACCCAAATTTTCTGGCGTGCTTTTGTTACGTGTGAATCTCGTTGGACATTCCTTTTGGGCTGCCTGGGAGGCAGGATATGTCACATTTCTATCTCTTTTTGAAGTCCTAACTTCTGGAGACTTCTTGAGCAATAATAACTTATGTACCGAGTTCATAACATAGAAGTGAGATCATTGATATAAATAAATCAACTTTGCTTATTTGATAATCAAATAATCAAGAGTTACAAACATTCATAATTACTACAACGGAAAGTAACTTCAAACATGGACAAAAGGACTTAGGGCTAATATGCCTGACTTAAACACTTTATGAACTTTGAAAAGTGGACTTTAAGTTAGAACCATCATACGACCTTGTTCTTTAATTTTCCAAAATGTTAGAAAAGGAGGGTGAACTCAAGAGCCCATTGGATCTTTTCAAATATTTAAGTCATTATTTCAACCAAACAAACCAAGCATATAAAACATTTTCGTATATTAGTCGCTTCAAACATATTTCTTGTAACAGTTGAATTAAAATCGAAAGAACTTTTTCCTTGGTATTCTGCATTAGGTTCTAAAATATCATAAGTAACCTCTGTAGGTTGATTACCTATTCATCACCTTATCTCAAGGGTACAGTTTTTACTCGACTACCAACCCCTCTCATCGAGACCCGCCTTGGGTGGGAAATACCCACGATAATGGCAGATTACTGCAACAATATCCACACCACCACCATGGTACATGGTTATGATCTTTATTAATCTCCTTTTTAGTGATAAATCACACAATGATTGGATTAAATTAGGCATATGATATGTAAGTATGGTAGATATCATTTAACAGTATTCTTGAGCATGGTTACATAATTCATGTCAGCATAAATATCATGCATGATTATTCCAAGCATATGTCATCAGACATATTCATGGAAAATCAAATCAAATATATCATATGCATATCATATTCATATTCAAAACACAAACACACATGCAAGTTTCATTATAATTGAAATAATTAAATAAAACTTGGAATTCATCTCCACCTTATACGCTAATCCCGTTGAACTTGAAAATCCAAGCTCTTTGATCCTTCAACCTCAGTTTGCATCTTCAAATCTCTCCAGTTGCTCAACACAACTTCTAGCACAGAATTTGTGTAGCACTTTGTTACTTCGCCTTCTTACTACTCTAATTGCTATTAGAACAGCTAAAAAAAAGGGAAATGCCAAGAGGAAGGCACAAAGAGCAAGAAAAAACTTGTTCAGTTCTTGCTGAAATGAAGAGAATGAGGAGAGATGCAAGGTTTATATAAAGTTCTAATAGATAAGAATTAGCAAGTTTAGGTGTTTCTAATGTGGAAAACCTTCTAAAACTCGATTTTTGCGCACAAGAATTAGTAAGTCTTTGGAGACTTTCTAAAGTGTTTTGGCAACCTTTTTCGCACATCTTTTATGAAAATATGACATGTTGTCGCGGTAATTTCATTTAGTTACCATGGTAATGGTTCACATCACGTTTCATACGCTTTCTAATTCGTTTTTGTTTCATTATATATATATTTTTTAGAAACTCCGCCTCATTACCGTTGTAACCCATCACGTTACCACGATAATGTGTCGCTTTGAATTTTTATATATTTTTTCCTGAATTTTGTCGTGTTACCACGACAGTGATTTCATTACCACGGTAATGCGACGCAAAAAAGATTTTTTTGTTTCTATTTTCTTTTTATTTCTATTTCTAATTTTTGTCTTCCTTTTTACATGTTGAAAATACATCCTTTTTGAACCCAAAAATTTCATAAAATTCTCAAAGTTGATTTTTCTCTATTTATTGAATTTTTGTACATATTTTTGGAGTATTATAACTAATGCTTTCCAATTCACAATTTAGAGTGAAAGACAACTATGAATGTCTTCTTGACTTAACCATTCACTTCTACCCTTCCTCATGCAAATTGATTTTTTAATGCAACAAAGATTTATTGAGTTTTTAAAAAAGGATGAGGAGAATATCAACCTTCTTTTCTTTCACTCTCATTTCTTGAAATTGCACCATGAACTTTCGCACCAATTTTTGAAACGAAAAAATTAACCCAGGTGCAAGATTATAGTATCACTTCCAACTAGGTCCAGCTAATGTAATCTAAAACACCTTGCACAATGTCGTGTTGTCATAATTTTTTTTAATAGCATCCACGTTCTATAGTTTTCAATGTACTCCCTTGAGTCAATGGTTCCCTCATACACCTTCTTGTTATTCGTCTTCACATCCTTTAGAGGAGATTTATTCTCAATCTCTCATGTGATGGGTGATGACAATTCGATATATTCATCCTATGGATGATCTGGGTAGGTTTAAAGAGGTTGATAAGGTTGTGGGGGTTTTGGAAACCACTCTAGTAAGAGTGGGCTCGTGGTCTTCCTAATAACTATCTACAACATTGTGACTAACTTGCCTCTGAACCTATAAGCGTCTAGCCCCAAGAATGATTGGCCTAGAAAGATGATGACTCTATCAGACTTTGTCTCCACTTCTCATATATTGTCTAGATCATACTAAACTAGCTTGCCAAAGTTTTGAGCAAGCTCTTTGACTTTTATGAGGCTTGTGATCTCTTACCTTTGTAACATTTTATTACAACAAAGATGATGGTTGGCGTTGAAAAAGAGCAGGAAGCATCACTTGCATCGTTTGCTATTGTGCCATCATCATCTATGACATTCTTTCCATTCTCTTTTCCAATGCATTACTTCTTACCATTTTTTGAGCAAAGTTCTTCTTTCGAACAAGTCGTCTTCTACGCCATGAGCAAGGAACCTTCGTGTAGCCATTAATTAGTTGGCAACAGGTGTATTAATAGTGTCAAAGCTCATTTTTGCTATTGATATGAAACCAACGATGCTCACACTGTTGTCTCCCTATGTAATCAACTGCGAACAAAATAAAGATAACTGAAACAAAGATGAGAACCAAACTAGATTTGAGAGAAAATACAAAAAAAAAAACTCTTTTTATTGATATATAAAGATTCCTCTATCAAACCAATTGGATACATCTAGGTTTACAATGAATGGGAATTGGTAGATATAGATATGCTCATGTTTCTTATTTTAGTAAGGAGAGCACATGTTTAGGTAACTACAAAATTTGGATAAGTTTCCAAATTATAGATAGATTAGAATTCCCATATTGTCGACTTTCCATGTTGTAATTAAAAGGATATACTTGTAGGATGATGTCGATCTTGAGTGATTGTAACTTAGTCATTTTTGGTGAGTCTTGTACACATCAATCTGAAATTTCTTGGCTAAGATAGAAGTTTTTTGATTCTTCTATCAGCTTGGCACAACCAAGCTGTGGGCAAATCTTCATTGTGGCAAAGCTCATGGTCCTACATTTGTTGAGTTGTTTTAAAATTTTTGCCTCTTATGAGCTCAAACCTATCCTCCTAGACAAGGATGACTTCTTTTTTGAATTTTGTAAGACGTTAGCTCGGCCATGCCTTCTTCCATCTGCTAATCAACTTGACCTTTTCTCAAAAATTGATGTTCATTAGCTCATTCTTCCCTATGCTAATTTAGCTCGGGCTAAGTAAGAGCTGATGACACACACTGAGTATCAATATTCATGAAGGGTCCTTGACTACCTCTTGAAATATCAAGCTTTAAGTAGTTCCCCTCATTTGGCTTCTTGTGGTTGATTAGTTGGTCTCAATTCAATGCTAAACAAGTTCGAACCAATTGAATATTCTTGTGAGAAATTCCTTGAATTGGTTTGGTAAAGTCTTTCAATAATGGACTCTTGAAGATGAACACAAATGCGAGTATGAATGAAGGCCATTAAGGTAAGGATGATTATTGCCTCAATTGAGCTGATGGCCATTATGGTGGGCCTTGATTTTGTAATTGAAATTGGTTCCGTAACTAATATTCTTGAAGTGAGTCGTATGCGGTTACATTGTAATTAAGGACAACTGACATTTTACCTATGAAGAGGCAAAAACTTACACAAGACTATAAATATTATGTTATTTCTTGTCAAGCTAATAGTTTTCTCTTCCCTAGGAACGTAACGATGTTATTGATAGATCAAACAAAATTTGTTTTGTTTCCATGGGTTTTCATGTTTAGCTAGAGCATACAAAATCTCTAAAGAAGCCCTAATATACAGTTAATTAAAGTTAAGTTATTAAAGAAGATGACCAAGACGCAATTTACAACTCAGTAGTCATTGTAGCTCTTATTCATACTTCTTATAGCTCCTTCCATGATTTACACCTCAAATAGCTTCTAAAGAAGATGACAAAAATTGAGCTCTCTTATGATTAGTTAATTAAAGTTAAGTTATTATCTTTTACATTCTTGTTTTCTCACTCCTTACGGGTCGAACGCCAACTCAATGGTAAAAAGGCTAGAAGCAAGTGTATGAGAATGATTAGAAGCACGTGGAATATCTATAAGAAGTATGAATAGGAGCCGTGATGACAATTGAGTTGTAAGTAGTCTCAAGGATGTTATATAGTAGATATTTAAAAAAAAAAAAACTATAACTCTTGATTCTATCATTCTATGTAAGATATCAATATATACGAATGCTATTTTTCTTAAATTATGTTCATTAATAAGTAATCAGCTCAAAAAAATTTGACAGACAAACTTTCCAATTTACCCCTTACATGAAATGCAACAAATATATAGAGAATAACCATTGCAAGGAGTGGCAGCACTTTCTAATACCTCAATTCTAGCTAAGCTCACTTAGTAAAAATCAAGTCAAAAGTTACAAAAATTACCAATCACTAATAACTTACTTTTTTTTTTATATATATATAAAAATAAAGGAGAAAGTTACTAAAATTACCCTTAATTAGACAAAATTCTAAAAAAAATTAATTATGATTAAGAGAGGATCTTTTTAGTTTCATTGTCAAAAAATCAACAATTTTATCATCCTTTTCTATTATATACATAATCAAACAAAATACTAAAATGACTTGCAATTGTAAAAGTCATAGCCAGTAGATACTCGAAGCATATATCTCTTTGTCCAATGGTTATGAATAATGCATTTACATAAAAAAAATATATAGCTATAACAATCAAATCAGATCCTAATCTAAAAGAGCAAACATGTATTTACTACTCTATATTACTAATGACAAGGATAACTGAAGCCTTCATGGTTTCATCATCTTTCGGCATTCTTTCCATAATGTCTTTGTCTAAAAATACTATTTATTGTTAACAAAATGTGATATGAAATAACTGATCTGTGTTAGACAAGACCTTTGGTAACCAAACATCTTCATTTGCATTAGAAAGATAGAGAAAACCCATAATTGATTTTCCTATTCAGTCACACTTTTTGGGTAACTTCATCTTTGTCTTGATTTTTACTGCTACTTGGCAAATTATTCTCCCTATAAAAGTTTTTAATTAACAAAAATTATCCTCCATTAATTTCTATATTTTGGTTTCTTACTAAATTGAATAATTTTCATTTCTTAGGACCCAACATGAATAATTCTTCACCTTGTGCTTTTAAAACCCTTTTAAACTTTACATTAATCTATTGTAGCTTAGAAATGGTGAAAGTTTGCGTTGTTTTTTTTTCTTTCTAAATTGTATTTTAATTTAAAAAAAAAACAATAATTTTCTTGAGAATAATCTATCTATTAAAGATTTTGAATAATAGAACATAAAAATATTAACATGAGCACCAAAGTACTCCATCTTGCTAATCAATTTTTAACAATATTAGTAGGTTAACACAAACACCAAAATATACAAAAAAATGAACAAAAAAAATCATAACCATTTAAAAAAATGTAATTTGTTGTTGACAAATAGGCACATGATATATGGCAAAACTATTGCATGAGTGCTATGTAGGTAACTTCTGAGCAGGCGAGACTAGGGCAACATGCCAATTTGAGGTACCAACTT
>JAJIYU010017091.1:0-11831 GCA_030144865.1 Tinospora cordifolia | reverse complement strand
TTTTTTGAAATAGTTAATTTATTTATATTTTTATTCATATTAGAGATGCTTTTACTGTTGTCTAAGACTTTATTATCTGATATTAGTGTTAACTTAAGATAAATGTGTTGTTATTGAAAATATATATTCAATTTTTTTATTCAAGAAAAGATATATGGTATTAAAGCCCAGCATGCCCACATGAATTCGAACCCTACCCATTAGTGGTACAGGATACTATGATCATCTATGCTTGATTGGTTAAAAAAAAAAGAAAAAAAACTTCAAATTTATTTTAAGGATCTAAAACCTTAATAATAAAAATTAAAATCTTAGTATTAAATAATTTAATAAATGTATGGTATAAAGTTTGAACCCTAATGTGTTCTTTTATGAAATAATAAAATATTTTCGTATACGGTGGCCCTCGTTGTACATTGATTGGTATTTCATGTCCAAGTCTGATCTTGAAAATGGTCGAGGAAAAATTCAAAAATAGCAACAAAATCAGAACAAAAATACCCTCAGAAAACAATAAAAAGCTCGAAATTCCTTCGGGAACAAACGAGGCCAGCGAGTTCATTCAAGGAGATTTTAGTCATATCAAAATTATCGATGCAAGGTTAGCTTCGGTAATTTTCTTCAAAACTAGGGTCCTTTTGACAAGGATACACCATCTATATAAACCACCTCCTTTGCCTCCGTTCTCCCTCGGTAGAGAAATCCTGTGGAGTTCTAATGGCTGTAGTCACCTCTCTTTCTTTTGCCACCATCACCTCGACCACCAATGTTTAGCGACAGCTAAAACCCTAGAACCGTCTTAAACCCTAAAAATTTTTGAATAAATAAGCTTCTTCGATATTGAGATTTTTGTATCTTGGATCAAAGGTAAATCATCTTCTTCTGATCGATCTCGGACAGCACCAATAAACAAACTTTTTTTTTTTCTCAGCTTTGAAATTTAATCTACTGATCCGCTTCTCAACTCTCATTTTGTCTATAATCGTCCCTCTGGAGTTGTAAATTAAGTAAAATTGTTAAAGAACAACGTTTTTGGTAGAATTCAAGAATTTTGTTTGGAGATTTTGGTGGTTTAGTTTGAAAGGTTGGAGCTTTTTGCTTAGGTTTTTGGTTAAGGTTGGAGAATAGATATGGACGATCTTGAGAAAGCTATAATCATTAGTTTTGATGAGTCTGGAGCTGTAGATCCTGCACTGAAATCCCAGGCGGTTTCGTACTGTCAGCGATTTAAAGAAACCCCGTCGATTTGTCGTGTTTGTATCGAACGAGTTTTGTATACAAAGTTCGTTCAAGTTCAGTTTTGGTGCTTGCAGGCACTTCAAGAAGTTCTTCATCTCCGGTACGCTTCAATGAGTCCTGATGAGAAGTTGTTTATAAGAAAGTCTGTCATGTCAATGGCGTGCAATGAAAGGCTTAATGATAATAACACAGTTAGGGTTTTAGATGGCCCATCTTTCATTAAGAACAAATTAGCTCAAGTGTTGGTTACTCTGATATACTTTGAATATCCGATGATTTGGTCGTCGGTTTTTATTGATTTTCTTCAAAATCTTAGTAAGGGTGCCGTGGTAATTGATATGTTTTGTCGAGTTTTGAATGCGCTTGATGATGAGTTAATAAGCTTAGATTACCCCCGGCGAAATGTGGAGGAAGTGGCTGCTGCTGGAAGGATTAAGGATGCAATGAGGCAACAATGTGTTCCACAGATCGTTCGGGTTTGGTATGATATTGTCTTGCTGTATAGAAATTCTGATCCAGATGTTTGTATCAGTGTTATGGATTCGATGCGGAGATGTATATCTTGGATTGATATTGGATTAATTGCAAATAATGCATTTGTACCGTTGTTATTTGAGCTTGTTTTGGTTGAGGGCTCACCTGAGCAACTAAGGGGTGCTGCTGCGAGTTGCATCCTGGGAATTGTTTCTAAGCGAATGGATTCCCAGTTGAAACTGTCACTTCTGCAAAGCCTTCAGATAAGTCGTGTTTTTGGTTTAGTTGCTGCAAATGAAGACTCACAGTTGGTTTTGAGCTTAGCAGCTTTGCTTACTGGTTATGCTGCCGAGCTTCTAGATTGCTCCAAACATCTGGACTCGGAAGATATTAAAAGAATCTCAACAGAACTTTTAGATGAAGTCTTGCCCTCAGTTTTTTATGTCATGCAGAACTGTGAAATCGATACAACTTTCAACATTGTCCAGTTCCTTTCAGCTTATGTTGCCACCATGAAAAGTCTTTCTCCTTTGAGGGAGAAGCAGGTAATTCATATTGGTCAGATACTGGAAGTAATCCGTGCACAGATTTGCTACGATCCTGTATATAGAGATAATCTTAATATACTTGATAAAATTGGGAAGGAGGAGGAAGATCGGATGGAAGAGTTTCGGAAGGACTTTCTTGTGTTACTTCGGAGTGTGGGGCGTGTAGCACCAGATGTTACTCAACTTTTTATTAGAAATTCATTAGCTAGTGCCCTCACATCTTCTTCAGGAAAAAATGTAGAAGAGGTCGAGGCTGCACTTTCTCTTTTCCATGCCCTTGGAGAATCAATAAGTGAAGAAAGTATGAGAACTGGAAGTGGGGTCTTGAGAGAATTGGTGCCTATGCTCTTGTCAGCTAGGATTAATTGCCATTCTCATCGGCTTGTAGCACTTTCGTACTTGGATTCTGTAGCAAGATATGTGAAGTTTGTTCAAGAGAACACTGAATATATACCTCACGTATTGGCTGCTTTTCTGGATGAGAGAGGCATACACCATCCCAATATTTATGTCAGCCGAAGGGCAAGTTACCTCTTCATGAGAGTTGTCAAGTTACTAAAATCAAAGCTTGTACCTTATATACCAATGATTTTGCAGGCATGTCAAGTTCTCTCTTCTCTCTCTCTCTCTCTCTCTCTCTCTCTCTCTCTCTCTCTTTCTGTGTGTGTGTGTGTGTCAATTATCTTCTACTTTTGTGTATATTGTAGACTTCTAGCCATATTGAAATGCTTTTCTATCTAATTATTTTCTTTTAATTTTTTTCCTCTGTTTGTGTCAATCTATCAGAGTTTGCAAGATAAAGTTGCTCAATGTACAAATTCAGAATGGACTTCGAAAGAGGCTAAGGGTTCACGAGTGGAAGATGGCAGCCACATTTTTGAGGTATGCTTAACTCAACCCAAAGTAGAGGTTCTAATATATTTGATAATGAAAGTGCTCCCAATGATGCATTAGTTTTCTTTGAGGCTAATTTGTCCTGTACTAATTTTGTGTAGGCAATAGGTTTATTGATTGGCATGGAAGAAGTATCTCAAGAAAAGCAATCGGAGTACCTCTCCTCATTGCTTACACCTCTTTGCCTGCAGGTTAAGCTGTGCTTTTTGTTGCTACAAGACAAATAAATTTATTTTTCTAATAATTTTCTGTGCTTAAATTTTAAACTTTATGTGCTTCAATTATTTAGCTCTGGAAGCTTTTGCTGTCTGCACTTCAATGAATTGGTTTCGAAATTGCATAGTCTAAGATGTTTTATTCTCCAATGCAGGTCAAGGTGCTGCTTTTAGATGCCAAACTGCAGTATCAGGATGAGTCATTTGCAAAAATTGCCATTGTACAACAGATAATTGTCGCAATTAATTCACTCAGCAAGGTTCCTCTTTATCCTTGTTCTTAGGATATGGTTTCTTGTACATTTAACTTGAATTAGGATAGTTCATCAGCACACACTTCTTTTCTTTTTTCATTTTTTTATAACACACTCAAGAAATATGATTCAGACTAACACATTAGACACAAACTTAGAGGAGATTTTAATTGATATGGGTAAACTTTGAAGTGGGAGTAGGTATGAAAATGGTTTGTGGAGGATAATGTAATTCCTCTGTATGGTGGAGGTGACTTCGAATTGTAGAAATCATTTTGAAAGCAAAATGTTTAATACCTAGGCATAACATGTGGTATTCATTGTTGTGAAAGTTTTCATGATGGCAATCATGAAATGTTGTGCAATGTGATACATGGTGGAAGAGGATGATTGAAGATGAGTCAAGATCTAAAGCTACTTGTTGGTAAGGAACTTGGATATGTGCTTTGGGTTTAGCATTGGAAGCAATTTATTTTTTGAGCATACTAATGAATATATTGGACGGAGAGATAGACTTTTATATAATTTTTGTTGATTTGAAGAGAGGTTTTAATAAAATACCCAAGGATATGAGGGGAAAAAGTTATGAATGCTTACGTGAGCAATATTAGGCTTAGGCTGGATGAAGCTATATAGCAAGCCTAAGTGGTATTAGGATCTATGATTGCAAAACTTGATAACCAAAGGAAAGCATAATCATAGAAATTAGAAAATGCTTAAGATTCCAGCTTAAAGTATGGCCAAGGATGTTGATAAGATGGGAAAACTTCAACCTTCTTCATTTGTGTGGTTTTGAAAAATAGTAAAGGCTCTCCTGCTCCACAGTGATGGTCTCGATTCTACATTAACAAAAGTTTTATTTTCATTTATTTCTATTTTTTTTTTTAGCGGTATGTAGGTATGGTTGATTTGATCTTCCATATTTCTATCCCCGTATAGTCCCAAGTTTGGATTTAACTGGAGTACCTAGTGCATTTCAGATACACGTAATTTTAACCTATAGTGCTGTCTAAGGGTAGGTTTGAACTTGGAACAAAAAACTGTCGTTCCATCTTTTCAATTGTCAGGCATTTAGTTCAAAAGGTTTGTCACCACCAAGCAGTCTGTTCTTTCGGGTTTTAAAGATACATGATTTTGTATGTCAAGTCAGTACTATATCTATCATTATGAATTGAATGGAATTTGGTTCTTGACTTAGTTTCTAATGCAATCATATCATATTGTTCTAGAATCTAGGATTAGACTGTACTTCAAGGGCTTAGAGACAAGGAATCTCGAGGTTCCTAGTTTGAGCTTGACCAACTTTGTCCGACTCAAGTTGGTGAAATTAGAGTGGTTAGTTCTGGTGAGAGAGCAGAGGTGTTGCTGACTGTCAACCTATCAACCAGTGATTAGTGGACCTCTCCAGATTTCTCAAATAAATTGTTTATTCTCACTAGAAACAGTTTCTAGCATATTTATAGCATGAGACTTCTCCAATTTTCTTTTTTGAAATTTGTTGTATGCTTGAGTATGCAAATGATTCTCATTCTTCTCATGATTTTGGTTTTCTTATTTCTTTTTGTTTTTTCTCTACTTATTCCAAATTTATTAACAGTAAGTATTTGGTGCACTGTAGGGTTTCAGTGAGCGTCTTGTTACTGCTAGTCGCCCTGCAATTGGAGCCATGTTCAAGCAGGTTGATATTTAAGAGATTATGTTGTTTATTTGTATGATTTATGAAATGCATTTGTCAATTCAACTTTGCATACAAGTTGCATTTAGTAGTTCTGCATTTATTTTGTTAATTCAGTGGCTCACTCCAGAACAGACTTAAGAAGACATGATCCCAGTTCTATACTTGACATTTCTCCCCTCTAGCAGTTCATAGTCCTGGATTGATGATGCATTATAGCATGAAATTTCATGATTCATTGGTGCAGTGCACATGTTGTGTGGGTCCTGCCAATAAAGTTGGATTAGATTGTGTTAGATTTAAATAATTCCCGTAAGACATTAAGGGTGACCCTTAACATATGGGGAATGCGTTCTGGTCTCATGCTTCATCATATTCTTGTAGTTGCTTAAGAGGTTGTTGTTTCGTTGTTTCACCAGTGTACCTTTGTGATGCTCTGCATCATTTTATTTTTATCTATATTGACATCTCTGACGTTTTGTGTTTAAACTGTGTTCTAGACCTTGGATATTTTTCTTCAGATTCTTGAGGTGTTCCCAGAGGTTGAACTTTTGCGAAGCAAGGTACGTGAAATTTTTATGTTATCTACATGATACACATAAGAATTTTTCTTCCTGGTGCTAAATTTTTTAACCATGCAGGTCACCTCATTTATCCATCGAATGGTGGATACTTTAGGAGCATCTGTATTTCCTTATCTCCCCAAGGCACTGGAACAATTGATTGCAAATAGTGAGGTATTGTTAACAACCTTGAATCTGCCCAAGGCATTGTCCATCTCCAGTTTCATTTGTCCCATATAGTTTTCTCTAAGGCATTGGTTTCAATTTTACATTACATCTACTTCTTTTGGATACCGTGGTAGAAAATTGTCATTATATATTTCAGCTTTTTCACATCTTGATGACCTTTTTGATTCTTCTCTAATTATTATTATTATTAATATTATTCTCTCGTATCTAAGTGGCTAAGTAGAGTGATGTGGTAGATGCTATTTTTTCGAGCTTTCATTCAATGAATTAATCAGCATAATGATAATGAAATGTTGAACTATTTCACATATTCCATTGTTGTTCCTCCTAATTCTGTTACTTCTGTGCGAGGAGAGCTTGTATGATTGCAATTCAAGTGCTTATGCACTTGAAGTTTCTTTTTGTTGTATGATCTTTTTGGAGGTTCATGTGCATTGCAAATTGAATTGGTTCACATCCCTCTATCTCTAGTTATTTAAATGTCGCTGTGCTTAAGATTTTTGACTTGGTTCAATTTTTAACTTCCCCAAAGTCCAGTATTCTAGTTTGATTTACTTTATGACATGTTGTTGCCTCCATTCAAGTATTGGGATTTAATGTGCATCAGTTGCTTTACTTGGTGGTCCTGTTTACCATGTGCTCAGTTAATTTACTTTATTCCATATTCAAGGGCTGGTGGTCCTGCTGACCATGTTTATTGTACCTTGATATGCACTGGAAGTGTTAATTTCTCTGTCTTTCCCTTCCTTTGATTCTTGTTGATTTGTCTGATTTGCAGAACATCCACTATCAGCTGGCTTCTGAATTCTTGTTAGTTCTTATTTGGTGTAGGCAACTACACTGGATAAATCCTTTCTTGTTTGCTGTTCTCTCTTTTGCACTTGATGTCTTTTGAGCTTAGGTATGACCTAGGTTAACATCTTGGTCCACACATCTTTTTCGAGTCTTCTAAGCTGTAAACTATAGCATTTCGACCAAAAATGATTTCTGCGACGTGCAAAGATGTCAATGTAATTCATATTTACTAAAATGAATTATGTCAATGCTTAACATTAGTCTGTTAAATTCTTTCTGAGAAGAACTTTTTCTTTTTATAAATTCTGAAACTTTGCTGTTTTCACAAATACAAAATCCTGCACTATCCCCAGTTGTCTTGGTAACTTACGAGGGGCAAAAAATTTTATATGAGACAGGAGGAAACTTTTGGTTGTCATTTTGAATGGCCGATCTTATATGTTTCATTTGCTTCATGTGGGAGTTAGTGTTCTGGGTCTTGTACCAAAATAACTATATTGATTTCTGTTATACATGCAAAGAAATCCATGTAATAGAATTTTCCATTTTGGATTGCTGTTCATTTCTATGAATCAGTCAGATGGGGGTCTGCATCTCACGATTCTTCAATTGGGTCTACCAGTCTTTGGTGCCAGTTTTTCCGATCATTCAATCAAAACAGTTTCTTTATCTTTGTTATATTGGTTGGAATTTACTTGTTTCTTCTACTTGACAAGTCCAGGCTACATTTAATTACTAGATAAGCACATTATATCTTATTTTGCTTATTATTTCAAAATTATATATCTTTTACTCTTGATGGAATTTCTTTTGAATGATTTCAGCCAAAAGAAATGGTGGCTTTTCTTGTGTTGATCGATCAACTTATCTGCAAATTCAATTCCTCAGTCAGCAGCATTCTTGAAGAAATATTTCCCGCTATTGCAAGTAGGGTCTTTCATGTTCTGCCAAGAGAAGGATTTCCGTCAGGACCTGGAACTAACACTGAGGTAGAGGCTTTTGATCATTTTTTCAAGTTGTCTATGCGCATGTACTAGAATTATTTGTTATGCATTACTTTAAAAACTTTAGAAATGGTAGAAAATGTAAAGTTGTGTTTAATTGATGATTCAAACAAGGGTTGAATCCAGAAGCAGAAAATTTATAAAATGAATTTTTTATCAGTTGTTTTTTTTTTTTTTTTTTTTTTTTAAAACCTACTTGTTTGCTTAACACAAAGTTGGAAACTGTCTTCCAGATGTATTCAACTGAACGCATTTGTTATTTGTGTTTCTGAGATTTGGATACAGAAAACCTGTCTAGATTGCAAACCTAACAGGGACTAACTTTTGTGACTTGTGTATTCTAAATTCTAACAGTTTATTCAGTTTTTAAAGAAGGACAATTCCTTGTTGGTTTGACCTGTATTTTTTGACAATGGAGTGGGATTTAGTTGAATCTTTCACTTATGGTGATAATTTCTTGAAGTCCAACAAAGGATGCATAGACAAGAAAGTAGTCAACTATAATGGACAACCTTCATAAAGATTCCTAGATTGAGTAAATGGATCTTCTTCACCATTCAAATTTATCCTGCTTTATTACCTTTGGCATTGTATAGGCAATAACTTACGTGTGGCGGTGTTTTAAAAATCAACTTAAGTGATGTTATCTAATGCCCCTTGGCTGACATCAGTGACTAATGACAAAATGCATGTTATATCTCATTTTTGAAAAGTATGATGGGCGTGTTGTTAGGATGAACATGTGGTAAAAGGATGCATATAGAAAAGTATGATGCGTGTGGCTGTAAAGGATCTATGTAAATATTTTAGTTGGTGAAGTATGAATAAAGTTTGTTTCCTCTCAGAAAAAGTTTCATTTTTGGAAAGAAAACAAAAGTATAAGTAATGATCTCCACTGGTGTTACAATTTTGAGCATATACTATTGGGCATGAGAAATATTATCTGAAATAAAATCCCTTCCCTTAAAGTCATGAAACCATTAGTATATATCTGTTTAGTTTTTATCACTAATAGATTACCTTATTTTATGGTTGAATTTTGTCGTTATATTTTCATGGGTAATGTCGTAAATATAGATAAATCGCTGGATATGCTGAAATTATCCTTAATTTTTGAATAAAAACTCAAGATGTGCAAGTTTCCGTAGCTTCATGTTGAATTTGGAATCGACATCTCACATCTCATAATTATCACAGGAAATCCGTGAGCTGCAAGAGCTGCAGAAAACATTTTACACATTTCTTCATGTCATAGCGACACATGATTTATCTTCAGTTTTCCTTGCCCCCAAAAGTAGGGTATACTTGGATCAAATAATTCAGTTACTCTTGTACACTTGTTGCAGTCACAAGGACATCCTTGTGCGGAAGGTGTGTTTTAATTGACTTTTGTGAGGATTTTTCCTCTCTGGAAGCTCTTAATCTCTAAATCCTTTTATCTTTGGCATGTCTTCCACTCAGGCATGTGTGCAGATATTCATTAGATTGATTAGAGACTGGTGTACTGGACCACTTCTCGAGCAAAAGGTGCAGTCCTCTTTGTTTCCTTCATTTTTGTTGCGTCAGTAATTTATACTCTTCATGTATAGGTGGTATTCTTATTACTTACCTTTGTTTTTACTGCTTCAGTGTTTAATACAACACACTGTTTGTCCAATATTTCAGGTACCTGGCTTCCAGAATTTCATTATCGAGACATTTGCAACCAGCTGTTGTTTGCAGAGTGTTCTGGACAAGTCATTTGAGTTTCGAGATGCAAATACGGTAAGATGTTTTGCCTTTTATGTGAAATTATTAGAACAGCTCCTCTTTTTGTGGTGAAAAAAGGATGTGGTACGGTTGCTTATTATGTTTGCAATCCTTTAATTCTCACTTGACTGTGACTCATTTCTGGCAACTTATTGGTTTTGTTTCCCAAATAGAGGTTGCTTGGAGATGATAACCTTGATGAAGCATTTTGTTTCTGTTTTTTTTTTTTTTGTTTTTTTTGTTTTTACTCATTTGTTAACAATTTCATATAACACACACACGCACACACACACAACACAGTTCTTTAATTTCAAGTAGTGATGGCTTACTGAATCCTGCTTGTTTACTTCGTCATGGTTTGCGTAGTTTTAAGGATTTGATTGTCTCAAATGTTGAAGTTGTTCCTGAAATAGGTTTAAATGCCTTTCATCATTCTTTTATGGCAGCTTGTTCTTTTTGGGGAAATTGTGCTTGCCCAGAAGGTCATGTATGAGACATTTGGTGATGATTTCCTCATTCATTTTGTGTCGAAAGCTTTCCAAGCAGTGCATTGCCCTCAGGATTTGGCTCAGCAATACCGTCAAAAGTTGCAGGTAATAATAGTTTTCCCCTCAGTTTAGGACTCACTAGAATGATTATAGTGCCATCTTGAATTAAAATTTGTGTTGGACTTTCATGGTATTGTCGTTAGAAATTGTCAGGCATGTTCTTTTCTGAAAGAAGTTACATGATCATGGTTGATACCCTTTAGTAAAATTTATCAGGAAGATCCTTTAAGCAAGGGAGGCAAAGACTCACACCAGCGTTTGGTGCATCATATCATTGTTTGTGTCTGGTACTACTGCAAGTCTACAACCAAGTCCCATAATTAGAAGAATCCATATTCTGTACTTCTGAATCCCAGTAAATAACTTCTTAGCCCTTAAGAGATATTCTGGGGAAATCTTGTTCAATGCATGTCCTATCACTTGGGACAGTCACCCTCTCTTTTCTAAGTGTGGTTTTTTTTTTTTTTTTTTTCTTTCTTCCAAACAAGAGTATATTCATTCATAGACATGATCAGTGTTTTCTTTACATTGCCCAATATCCTATATCCGAATTGAAGGACGCCCTTACGTGATATGTATACATCATGGCCATCCCCATAAACTAAATTACAAAAAATTACTTGTATGGTTTTAGAAATTAGTGTTATGGTATTGGCTTGGAATTCTTTGAATTAGCCAATTCTTGAATCCCTCTTTATAGTTTCATGAGAAGCAACTGGCTTCTAATTTTGAAGTAAAGATAACCTAGTTGACCTTACTTTTTGATTCAAATAAGTCAGCAACACTACCTAGTTGAGTTAGTATTTTGTCTAATCTATTCCGTCAGAGTCCTGGAGCATATGCCTTCTGCAAAAGGTCTTAGCAAATGCCAATAAAACAAGTCTCCTCTCTGATTTTTATTGTGTTATGGTGGGATCGCTTCTGTTGATGCTCCTATTTTCTAAAATTAACTTGAAATCTTCCTCTTCTGTTAATTGCAGGGGAATGATTTGAAGGCTCTTAAAACATTCTACCAGTCACTTGTTGAGAATTTGAGACATCAGCAGAATGGAAGCGTTGTCTTCAGATAGCATTGTCACAGTTGTAGTCAGGTTGTTAGAACCAATGCTACTTTGGTTTTGCTGGATTTCATCAAATGCAGCACCATGCCTCTAGGTTGTAATGGGTAAGGATTGATTTCGTTTTGTGCACCATGGTTAGCTGGTGCTTTGATTCTTTTCTTTCTTTTTTCTATTTTTTAATGGAATTTCCATATGCTTTAAACATGATGAATTTGCAGGGTGCACTTTTGTATATAAACAATCATGTGGTTTCCTGCATACGAAGAGGTACATTCTCAATTCCAATGTTCTTCATCCAGCACCACAACCTAGCAAATCTTTGAGAGCAATTGGATTTTTGAGGCACCCTTTGGTATACAATTTAATCTGTTTCTAAATTTCGGTTTTTCTAAAACCTCAAAACTGTTCTGGGTTCAACTTTCCCAATTGTGATTGAAACAAGAATACAACAAAAATTGTGCTTTTTTTTTTTTTTAACTCTAAAATAGCCTTTTTATTCCTCAATTTTTTTGAATATCAGTTGTTCGGCGCCCAAGAGGTGCCCTTCTTCCCAATTCTCTTTAGGTGAGCCTTTTAGACTCGGACGTTGTAGAGGTGTGGGGTTGGCTCTTGCTGACAAGGGC
>JAJIYU010017090.1:0-11834 GCA_030144865.1 Tinospora cordifolia | reverse complement strand
TAAATCACTCATAGACATGAGATATTGAAAAATGGAATGTCAAGTGTGTATCACTTGTAAAGTAGCACGGACCCAACCCACATATTGGTTAAGTCCACTGTCAAAAAGAACAGTGGTTAGGTCCAACACTCAAATCAAAGAAACATGGGGGTTGGGGTATTACACTATCCGATCTTCCTCGACCGTTTTCGTTCGTTGGATCCTCGTTATTCAGTGCGCTCATGCGTTGGTGCTGATCATCCTGCGGTCGTCAGATCATGAGATTAGATGTAGATCTATAGTTTGCAGCCGTTGGAGGTGTTTTAAGTTTATTTTTTTGATTTTTCAGCTAAATTTCTTGCTTTCTTTTCAAAATTTTGCCAAATCTTGATTCCAATTGGCTTTCTAATCTCATTTTCCTCAAAAATTGCATATATTCTTGTATTTTTGGCTATGATATCTCATAATATACATTATATTCGTATATTTTCTTCCAAATATCCCTTAAATTGATTTTATTTCTTATTTGGCTAAACTGGGACTTACCAAATTTTTTATCCGTCAATTCCGTATAATTTTCTAAATAAATTCAAATTTCATATGAATTTTTCGAGATGTTACAAAGAAAGCTAGAACAAGCTAAGAGGAAATGGTCAACTCTTTGCTTTGGGATGAAGAATAAGTGTGCACAAGGGGGGTTTATATAGATTTCTAAGAGCGCAAGGGGGCCACAATTTGGCATCTTTAATTAGGGTTTCTTCACATATGATGGTTAGGGTTGTTCCTCATAGCATACACATGGAGGACGGCTAGAGTTTTGTTATGAATATAATGGTAATCTCTTCAAATGGCGCCAAGATTGGAGCATTTTGGTTTTTGAAAACTTTCTTATTCTTGGTTTTTGGTTTCTTCTTTATTTGTGCAATGGCTAGGGTTTCATGGTTCACCATTTAGACACTTTTAAATTAAGGTTGCTTACATGTGTGCATACACACACATGCATTGATTTTCCATAATAGGGCATGGTGCACAGGATCAAAGTGTGGTGTACATGAGATCATTCTTCATGGTTTCTCATAGGTGTAGTACACTTGATCATTGGCATGGCACATTGGATCATTATACATGATTCCAAATAAGGGAAATGTCCCATTGAGGTTAGGTAGGGTGATGATGTACATGATCATAGTGTTCCACCCATGTGGTTTGCATATGTTTTGGGGTGGCCATAAATTTATGGGTCCACATGAATTTAATAAAAATTTATATCTCATTATTTACCAAGAATTAAGGACTTTATTATATATTTTCGTGTTCATAATAAAATAATCCATATTTTCAAACTATCATTTAACTAGGGCGACCCTCATTTCATTTACTTTCGTAATTTAGACTCCATTAAATTGTATTAAGAAAATGAAATCCAAATTTTGGCCAATTGAGCTAATTTTTGGATATGTTGTCACGTTGATCGATTCATGGCACCTCGCGTCATTTCAGGTCATTCTGAGGTTAAAAGATAAACTAAATGGGGTTTGGACTTGCTAAATTTATCCATAAAATGGACCCATTTCATTTTCCACCCAAATTCAATCTAATGCAATTGAATTGTTTCATTTTATTCAGTACTAGATTACAAGGTATAATAAGTTTTCTCAAGGTCACTTTCAAAAGAAACTTTTCATAGATGATCTTTGTGAATTTTTCCTAACTCATAACATCAACATCCGTATTAGGGTCCATTCTTATCATAGGCCATCAACTTCTGGTCGATCCCTTGAAGTGGTGTGTGGCCAATGCCACCCTTCTTAACCCAGTTAACTTTTGTACATTGAGAATTTCTTCCATCTCCTAGTAACAGTGGTCAGCCGTGATGCAATCTGTAGTACCATCAAATGAAGGTGGTGGAGCTTCTGTAGCTCTATCAACATCTTTCTTTGTTTCTCATCTTCCGAATCTTCTTTAGCCCTCTGATGTTCAAGAGTTGGGGCCACAGGTGCTAGTTGCTGAACCTGGATGGGTTTAGGTTCTTGAGGTTGTGGTACTACTTGAGGGAGTATCTGGAGTAGAGCCCTCATCAGTTGATCCATAACCCTCTGAGCAACTTCATTCATCATATTTTCCATTCGGGCCTCTATGCCAACAAGTAGTCTTTTATCCCTCTACTCTATCTCGTCAGAAGTGTGGATTGAGTAGCATACCTTCTTGTTCTAGCCATTGTCTACAAATTGAGTAAATTGTCAATATTTACCTTGTCAACGTTTGTACTATCATGACTCTAGATTTGGGTTTCTAGGTTCTCGATTTGTTCAGTGGCCTAATAGTTTATACTTTTAGGTTTTTTTGTTCCTGGGTATGGATTTGATTTTAGATGACATACATATAAACCAATCAAACATGATTTTCAAACAATCGTACAATTAAGCAATTTCACGCTAGCATAGCAAAGTTCCAGACTTCCATCTAGCTTCCAAGTTCAAGTGTACCATACCACTCTACCCCTTCCACTTAGACTTTCACTTAGAAAATTGCCACACCCAAACAATTTCGTAAATGTCTCAATAACTAAGGTTTCCTTAGCCCACTATACCTGACCATCCCATACCAGCCATGCATAGAGAAACAAGTTCTTCCAAAGTTACCAATCATTCACCAACCATGGTCCGTCATTCTCTGAGTCTAGGCTTCCTCCATACCCCAAATTCCTATGCATCCCAAACTACATAGAAACTAGAGATATAAAATCTTCTTAATCTCATGTCCTGACCAAACAAGTGTTTTATTCTCGCACATTTTTAGTTTCTAACCTATGTCCTAGAGTTTTATGCATTTGATCCATTGTCTACCCATGTTTCTGCTTAAGGTCAGTTTCTTAGACCCAAGGTTTTAATCAGGTCGATTCACAACCTCTGTCGAGTCAAGATATCACCTTGGGCATCTTTTTCAACTTCTATTTAATTTCTTGCCCTAATTTTCCACCTTCTAATTTTCTTTTATAGAAAGTAAAGGTGTTCTTCAACTAGGACTACTTGTACAAGTTGGTAGGACAACCTCCAGATCAGGTAGCGAGACCGAAGTCTGCTTAACAAGCTCATTTTCTAAGGTGGGATAACCCACCTCCCTTTTAATGTTTATCTTTATTTGGGACAAGGTTTACCCACCATCAGCACAACTTGCAGCCTTTGTATTTAAACAAAATATTTCAAAACATATCTTTCCTCTTTGAAAACACTTTCCAAAATAGTTTTCAATTTCAAAATAGAAGGTGGGACATTCTAAGTTCAACTTAAAGCAAAGGTCAAACCTAATTGAGTTAATACTTTCTAAATCTAAAACCACCGTTGGTATGAGATTGAACTTTATGATTCTAGCCCAACAACACGTGTTAAGGCTTGACTTTCTATTTCTAGCCCAAAGCATCTAAAATCTAGGCTATGATACCACATTTGTAACACCCCAGTCCATGTGTTCTTTCTTTATTTTGGACGTAACCACTGTTTTGATAGTGGACTTGACAACATGGGCGGATTGGGTTGATATTACCTTACAAGTGATTCACACTTGACATTCATTTTCAACTATCTTATGCCTTAGTGGAATTTAAGAGTACTTAACTCAAATTCAGGAAACAAATTTAATAAGGCACTAATACAAGAGATAAACAATTTCAAAATCTTTATTTAATTAAAATTGGAAAGTAAATAACTTTCTAATTAACTATTATAGCAGAATATTCAAAACATGGCACATATGCCTACATAGGAACTTTATAAAGATAAAAATACTATCACAATTTGTAATTTCATATGCATGTTCAATTTTTCTGAAAATAAGAGAGGAAGGGTAAACACATAGCTAGTGGATCCTTTTTCAAACAACCAATTTTCTAATTTAGACTAAACACACATCCATAATTCATGTACACTTGCATACATTAGGCGCTTCAAGTAACATTTTGTATATAGTTGTAACTTAGACCAAAAGGGTTTTAAGGCCCTTAATGTTCTTAACAAAATACCTCCTTAGAATGAAAAAGACATTTCCTAGCCAATTTCATTAGACTTTTGGACTTTTGGACTTTTGGACTTGGGGCCTCTTACCCACCAACCAAGTATTTTGGTCTTTACATCGTGTGAACTAATCAAATGAAAAGAACATCCATAGTAACCCACATGTTCACTATGATGGTACATGGTTATTAATCGTCATCATATCATAATTACTTTCATATTCACGAATCATAAAATAGGAGAAATAAGTTTTGGATTATAAACATTCTAAAAATAAAAGCATGAATCATCCAAAAACATGCACCAAACATTGAAACAACCATAAACATGGTATGAATTCATAAATGCTTAAACCATGATCATGTACTAAACTAAAATTGAAATCATAAATAAAATTTCTAAAATAAAAACATGAATGATTGCTGAAATTAAACATGCAATAAACATGGTATCTAAAGAAGAAAAGAGGAGGTTTTAGAAATCACTTCCACCTTAATTTCAAGTTTAATGGAAATTCGACCGAGGTTCCTTTCTTCAATACTTCTAGCACTTCAAGACTACTCAAAAACACTCAATCAAACACTCAAACACTCAAGAATACCTCAAGATCACTCAAGAACACAAAGGTTGCCGAGAAGAAGGCCACAACAAGCTAAGAGGGAAGTGTCAACTCTTTACTTTGGGATGAAGAATAATTGTGCACAAGGGAGGTTTCTATAGATTTTCAAGAGCACAAGGAGGGCCACGATTTAGTGTCTTCAATTACAATTTGCTTACATATGACGGCTAGGGTTGTTTCTCATAACACACACGTTGAGGATGGCTAGGATTTTGTTAAGGATACAATGGTAATCTCTTCACATGGCACCAAGATTGGAACGTTTTGGGTATTGAAAACTTTCTTATTCTTGGTTTTTATTTTTTCTTTGTGTGTATGCTAGCTAGGGTTTCACGGTTCACCATTTAGATACTTCTAAATTGTAATACCCTAAAAACTCTGTACTCAATCAAATGAAATTTATCATTTATTCAGTGAAATTTGGGTGCAAAAGTAACTTGAACCGAACAATTGAACAACATATCTAAAAAAATAGCTCAATTGGTCAAGAATAAGGTTTTCATTTGCCAAACACCCTTCAGGAGGTCCAAATTAAAAAAAGAATTGGCATTTAGGGTACTTTGAAGAATCAAAATGACCGAAAATGAAATGGGATAACATGAACTAACAAAATAAATAGCATATCCAAAATAAATCAAGACATTTGGCCAAGATTTGAATTTTCATTTGCCTAGTGACCTCAGTGGGCTCTAAATAAGGAAAGTTTTTGAAACAATAACACTTGGGGCCAAACTACACCTTAGAATTTGCATTAGGTTCATGTGATTCCAAAACTATAGGTTAAAAATCATGATTTTTTGTAAATAAGGAGATATTAATTTTTACTTGATTTTTGTAAACCCATGAAGTTATGGGCGCCCTAAGTATGTGCAAGTCATATGGGTGGAATGCTATGATCATGTGGACCCTCGCCTACCTAAAGCTCCATAGAATGTTTCCATTGTTTGAACCCTAATAGAATGATCCCATGCACCACACAACTAATCAAGTACAGTCACACCTATGGGACGTCTCACCTACTGAGAATCCATGAAGAGTGATTCCATGCATACCATGCTTGATCATGTGTTACATGCCCCATTTGTGCTAAAACAGGCCATGCAAGTCTATGTGTGTGTGTGTGTGCATAAATGTGAGCAACCAACTTATAAGTTTGCAATACTCAAAATGAGCTAACCTTAGCCATCACCCTTGCGCACAACTGAAATTAGAAGCCTCATGAAAAGGAAACAAGGGTGGCGCTAAAATGAGATATGTGAAGTGTCCATATTAACCTTACTTGATGAGCACTCATATATAGATATTAAAGTTGCTATGATTAAGAGATTAGGGCTGATATGGGATGTTCTAAATATTTAGGAAGGAGTATCAAAGCTGATTTGTGTTCACGCACGCACAAATAGGAAACCAAGAAGGGGTTATATTTGTCTTCACACTTGGGATTGGAAACCCTAAATGATCTCTTGCCTAATTCACTCAAAGCCACCCCTTATGAGTTTGGAAACATGCCTAAACGTGGCGAGCTGCCCTAGGTACCTGAGACATCCCCATATGCTCATGAAAAATCTATGTAAATCCCCCTTGAGGTTCTTGTTGGCAACCCCGCAAGTATACGAGATCGCAGTTGTAATAACTGGTAAGATCGGGTATCGTCCTCAGGGAAAAAGGGTTGCTTTTGCTTTCTAATACCCAATTTACTATTGATCACAACTTTATCAAGACTGGATTGGATGTGATTGAATTAATTTTTAACTCTAGAAACTGTTCTAAACAAAGATAATTGATAATGTAAGAATTTAATAGATAAACATGTCTAGGATAGTGAATGTCGTTGCTTAATTTGTAAATCTTCGTTGTAGTTATGAATTAGCTAATCTATGAGCTATAGCATCAATAGCTGAAATCCTTTCCCAAGGTATTTCAACACTCACTAGATTTGTTTTGTCAAACCCTCTTCCGAGGCATTCTCTTAACAATCTATGTGTTTAGTCCAACAATCCCTGTGCAACTCCCTAGATTGGTCAACAATCTCCCGTTAATCAACCGGTCTAAGTCCAAATTGTGATATCCACCCTTTAGGCTTCTCTCCCAAGATAGACCAAAGTATTAAGTTCAATACATCTATGGCCAGTAGACATAAGGCTTTAGGTCTACACAATAAGGAATAGAATCTATAACTCAGCAACTACAATTAGATATTACAAACCATGCTTTGAACATCACATCCCAGACAATAAAACTGATTAGCTAGACATGAATTCAAAGGAAATCATCAAATTAAATTCAAAGAAGCAATACATATTCCAATCTCTTTAACAATCTTTAAATCTCAATAAAAATCTAGTCTTTCATGCCCTAATAGTTGTCACATTGATTTTTCTTCGATCTTCCATTTTTTGGACTCTAATTACCCTTTTCTATTTATAGTCCCGCACTAAAAAACCTAAAAAATACGAAAATCTATCTAAACAATCAAGTGACCGCGGTCAGTGACCGTGGTCCATGATTTTGATGTCAAAACCCAGGAATTCTCACATTCTGTCCACCGCAGTCTGTGTTGTTTCTGTGCAAATCACATTCTGGTGATCGCGGTCTCCAGTTTATGGACCGCGATCACCAATGCAATATGTGCTGGTTCTGTTCTTCTGTTGTTACTACAGTCTTCAGTTCTTGGACCGCGGTCTACTGGTATTTGCTCTTGATTCCATTTCTTATTTGCCTTCTTCTAATGCATTCTTCTGTGTGTTTCAACCTATATCCTGCAATACACACAATTCCTTTCCCAGACATCATTTTCTCATAGAAAAATATCAAAACTATAGAAAACAAGGCCTAAAAGTTATTAAATAATGTAAATCCCTAACTACATGCAAGTATTTCTAATTATGCAATTCTTTACTTCTATTTTCTCTTATTTCCTATAAAATGCATCATTTTGCTTATTCTAATGTTAGTTTGCTATGCAACTAACAAATACCCCCAAACTTAGACTATTGTTCATCCCCGAACAATGATTCTAATCTAAAATTAACATGTCATGCCATATAGGATTTAAATTCTTTTTCACTCATCATTGTAACCTCAATTTTCCATTCCTATAGCTTATGACTCATCAACACTCCTTTAAGCCCATTCAGTTTGTCCAGATTTTCAGTTCATCTTCTATTCTTTCTCAACTTCATCCTTTCATCTGTTGGTATCTCAATCTTCTTAGACTTTGTAAGTGATTTGCAAGCACCATCCCACTCACAGAAATCATTTCCTAATACTTAAGTATACAGACTCTCTCAATTCTCTCATCTTTCTATCTTCTACTTAAGTCAAACTATAATTAGGATCAGTGGTCTTTCTTTTAGGTTGTAGCGTGGTCTAGCTCAAGGTACAAGTGTAATAGGAATTTTAAATCTAACTCAGGTGTATACTAATAGCAATAATAATAACCTAATTTGTTTGATTTTCTTTATATAGCTTGAGCATTTCTGTTCAATCCTTTGTTTTTCTCGTTCATACTCACAACCATGTCTTCATAGCTCCCCCAAACTTATTTTAGTACATGCACTCCAAATTGTACTCATATGTACACTCATACAAAAGTCAAAGTTCAGCTATCATTGACAATACTAAAACACTAAAGAAAATAAATATAACTCTTTTTCTTTTCTCTCTCTTTTTTTTTTTAATTCTGAGACAAAAACTAAAAATATATGTATTTCAATGCTAGCATCCCCTCCTTCTTTCACATTATCAGAATAGGCAATATTAAAACCATGAGTGCACACAAATAGGTCAAATGAGATATTGATAAAAGGATAGAGTGTTTCTATATATAATGTTTAGGTTCATAACAAGAAAATAGACTATAAGGCTCAAAATTGGTTACAACGGATTAGAAATGCTGGGACCGGCCTTTAGGCTATGACTCAAACAATGATGGCCTACTTCATTTCCCTCTTATAGTCATTCCTAAACAGTGTTCAAGACAGATTTGATTATTTTAAGAGTCTGTGGGAAGTTCTCTCCGCTTGTGGTTTGTTTTCTACTCCTCACTTTCTCATCTTCGAAGTCTCAATCTACCTAAGACTATAAAGATCTGTTAAGGTCAAATTTCAGACAAACCAAACACATAGACTGTTTGAAAGTACCTTGGTTCTTTGTCTCATCCCACTAGAGGAATTTTGAATTTTATAGGTTACTCAGTGAAAATTTCAAAAATATGGCATGACTCTAGCCTAAGTGACATCTATATGCTCTATATGTTCATGTCCTAACTAATGTGCTTATGAATTATCACGAAATAAACAATCCTAATATGTAAATGTCATGAGAGACTTTATCTAACTATGCATGTGATATGCCAAAAATATATGTAGTTTCAAAGTAGTAATGCACACAAAATATGTAAATAAAAAAATAATAAACCTTAAAAAAATAAACCTGACATGAACTTGACCTGAAATGACTTTGAAGAAAAATTTCTTCAATGCGCACCCCCAAACTTATATTGTGCCTTGTCCTCAAGTGCACATAGAGATGTAAATATGGGCAAGGTAACATATCACACATGCATTCAAAGAAAAAAAATTTAGTCTGGAAATTATGGCAAAATATAGATTAGTATTGGACCAATGAACTAACAGTCAGATATAATGCATTAACAAAAGAAGAAGAAAAACATAGGAACCACAAAGATACAAAAATGTGATTTTCCAAAAAAAAAACAAATACAAGAAAAGCAAAATAAGCATCAAAACCACGGTGCTCAAAGATCTGCACCAAAGACTTTGTCCTCCGTAATAAAGTCATGGAAATTATCACCACCACCGTCATCATTATCATCATCATCATCATCATCTGCATGGACCACTGGCGAAGGAGGTTGTACTGGAGGTACGCAACAAGTCATCTCCATGTAAGGCATAGCACAAGGGGGAGGAGGAAAAACTGCTGCCATATCCGAGTCCTTACGGTGCATCCACTTGGTCATGTATGCCATCAGTGCATCATAGTGTGCTCCGTAGTAGAAAGAGATGCAGTTGCGGCTGAAGAAGACTGAGGGGCATCCGCAGGGCGTGTAGGAGCAGAGGCAGGAGTAGTAGTTGGTGGAGGAGACTCAGTAGAGGCCCTACGCCTCTTGGAAGCTGATGATGTGAGCATCTTCACCGCAATGTGATCCTTCATCTTCAATAAAGGCTCTGTTTTGTCCCAAATGACCCCTTCCTGTCTGCATAATTCAGTAATTAGAGTAGGGTGTGGCAGATTAGCATTAGTTCTATCTATAGCAGACCTAATAGAACTAGAGATGAGTGCCCCAATATTAATCGAGAATCCCTTCATGATGCAATAAACTAACACTGCTCTCTCCACTGTCACTCTGTTAATGGCCAATGAAGGAAGTAGATTTGCACAAGCTAAGTATAGCCAAACCTTTGCCTCAGTTTTAAACATAGTCATCATGAGATTGACGGGCTTGTTGTTGTAGCAAATCCATGACGCCCCGTCAATGCATAGTGTCTGAAGAACCTCATCCGGATCAAATCTTGGTAGCAAAGTATAGTAGTCATCTGGAGAGTCCGCAGGAAAACCGTAGACCTCATTAATCGTCGTGGCATTGAATGGCACCCATTGGCCTAGTACCCAAACAGATGTGCCTACTCTATCAGGGGCGTTGGCATAAAAATCTTGCACTATTGAAACCACTATGTTGCCAGGTGCTTGAATCAACTTTCCCTGTTTCTGGCAGCTATAACAGTATCGATGCCCAATGCACACTCCTCATTCATCAGCATGATTCTCTCTTAGGAATCAAATGTCTGTTGGAACGAATGATATTAAATCTCCATGAAAGCATAAGATAACACACATAACATACTTAAATCATCTAAACACTCAAACAAATGCAAGAAACTAATGAGAAATCAAAGAAAAACACTTACATTTTAACTAAAAGAGGGTGAAAAGCTTGAAATCTTGAAGAAGAATCTCAAAAGCCATAAACAAACTCGAATTTTCAACTCAAAAATGAAAGAAATGACCGCAATCTTTGTTATAAAGGACACATGGACCGCAGTCCTTGTGCCTTTTTCATGTGTAATAGAGACACAACAAACTGTGGACCGCGGTCTACAGTTTTACACTGTGATTGAGGATCGCAGTCTTCAAAGTGATTTTCAAATACATGTTCTATGGACCACGGTTAGTGGAAATGCATACACTAGTGACTGCGGTCCTTGTGTGTCATCACAAAATCAATCATTCTGTGGACCGCGGTCTGTAGAGTAGGGACCGCGGTCTACAGAATGTAATTTGTGTATTCTGTCTGTAGACCGAGGTCTGTGTATCATGGACTGCAGTCTATAGTTTGATGGACCCTTTTTAGTCAATTGTAAGTGCATAAACACAATTTCTCCTTGAAATCTAACAAACTAAACTAAAAAATATAATCATGCAAACTCCTATAGTGGGTTGCATCCCACTCAGCGCTAAGTTTAACGTCATTAGCTCGACGAGGATACGCTGCTTCAATTGTTGAGGAGAACCGTCTCCACCATCTGTTTTGGACCACTGTAGGAAATCTTCAGTCTTTGGCCATTCACCTTGTACTTGTGATCATCAACCAGGCTCTGCACCTCTACTGCTCCATACGAGAAGACTTGAGTGACTAAAAACGGTCTCACCATCGAGATTTAAGCTTACTCAGAAACAAACGGAGTCTTGAATTGAAAAGAAACACTTGCTGCCGAGGTTTGAACTCCTTTTTCTCTATGAATTGATCATGCCATTTCTTCACGCGCTCTCTGTAGATGGTATTGTTCTCAAATGATTCTTTGCGAAACTCTTCAAGTTCTACGAGCTACAACAACCAGTTCTCACCACAAGCCTTTGCATCGAAATTTTACTTCTTAATCGCCCAATAAGCTCTGTGTTCTAACTTGCAAGGCAAGTGACAAGATTTCCCATATAGTAATTGATAAGGAAACATGCCGATGGGTGTTTTAAATGTTGTTCTATAAGCCCACAATGCATCATCTAACTTCAATGCCCAGTCCTTACGGTTTGTACCAACCGTTTTCTGCAATATTGACTTGATTTCCCAGTTAGACACTTCAACTTGCCCGTTAGTGAAAAGGTTGTTGAAGACTTTATTGCAAAAATGTGTTCCTTCATCGCTCACAATGGCTCTAGGAGTACCAAAACAGGAGAAGATATTTCTTGTAAGGAACTTAAGG
>JAJIYU010017089.1:0-11832 GCA_030144865.1 Tinospora cordifolia | reverse complement strand
CGCCATCACATTATCTTTTGTGCCTTCCTCATTGCAACTTGCAGATCTCCTTACCAAATTGCACTCTATTCAACGTTTTCGATTTCTTGTTGGCAAACTCTTGATGCTTGTTTCACCACCATCTTGAGTTTGAGGGGGGATATTAGACTAATATATATGATATTTTTAGTATATGGGTATCTTAGTCAATTCTTACCTTGAATGTAAGGCTATATAAGCCAAGCTTGTATTTGTTAGAAGTTAATTCTTTTCTCTATGTAACCCTAATAAAGATTATTCTTTCTATCACTTAAATTGGTCATGCCATTGATATTTTGCAGCTGTTGTAATTTTGCATCAAAACTCAATAGATAAGCATGCATTTCTTGCTAGTTAACATCATCTTTTTCTTGCAAGAGTGTTGTGATGGGAAGAAATTTTGCATCTAGCCCAGCAAGTGTACAAAAGATTAGATCGGTGGTTGGGAATGGATTACGAGCAACTAATAAACTATCTGAGAATTCCTTCATTTTGTTTAGATAGTGAACCATTGTAAATGGACCTTTCCTTGTAGTTTGAATGTCTGTGTGACATATCTGAACGTCAGCATGGTTGTGAGCACCATAGAGATTGTTGATTGCCTTCCATGCTGAATGAGCGATGTTGTGGCCAAAGATTTGAGCAGCAACAAATTCAGTTAATGAATTCAATTGCCATCCAAGAAGTTATTGGTCTTTACTGATCCAATCTTCAAAATCTGGGTTAACAGTATTAGAGTCTTCCATCATTGGAGGTGGACAAGGTTTTATGCTAAGAAGATGGCCTTCTTGATCTAGTTTGATGGACATTACTTGGCTTAATGAGTTGCCGAAAGGAGGCACCGTACCAATTGGAGTATTTGCCATTGGAGGATGAGCCAAAGTTATATTTATAGAACTAATTGACATGGTGTTGGCCAAAAGAAAGCTCTGATCACCATAAAGATGATAAAGAGAAGACAGAAACTGATATTGATATTTTGTATTTCTGTTTGCTATTATGGAGTGCTATATCACTTAATTTATAGTAGTGGTAATGGTCCTACAATCATTAATTTTACAATGCAATGTGTCATAATCGTAGAGCGTTTGAGAGTAAGAGAATAACTTCTTAATTAAAGTATTTGAAGGAGAAGAATATTCTCTATAACTTTTACAGCGTTTGAGAGTAAGAGAATGTGCTCTTGATTAAAGAATTTGTAGCCCTTGATTAAAGAATTTGTAGTAGAAGAATATTCTCCGTACCTTTCAATTTATTAAATCTGAAACTAACAGAAGAATATTCTATGCAACTTTTAGGAATAGTTTGTTGAATAGGAAATGATTAAGTGATTCTCTCTAATAATTAGAAATGCATTATAAAAAATTAAAAAAATATAGTAATAGTTGCTTAAAAATTACATTAATTGTAAAATATATCTAAATTATTATATTTATCCCACAATAAAAAATAATAAAAAAATAATATGAAATAATAAATAAAAAATTTTAAAAGGGTTTAAATAAGTAAAATCTTAATTGAATATATTAAACTTAAAACTTATAATTAAAAAAAAAGCAATAAAAAGACAAAATCAGAAAAAAAAAAAAAAGAAATAGCATAGTAAACAATGTCATGCAATATATAAAGTGATATTTTGGCGTTGGAAATACGAGCTTTTGATGTGATTGCCCCAAATTTTGGATAAAATTACACAAATACCCCTCACTTAAAATATTGACTCCTTTGTCATAGTTTTGCATTGTCAGACGCTATGTAATCTCGCCACATAAGCAACTCGTCGACTTTAACTGAAAGCGTCTTTTCATTCCTGAGCTCCATCCAAATTTTTTTTTCTTTTCTGCTTTAACAACTTAAAGTAGCTGATCAACATACAAGAATCTGAAATAGAATTAAAAAAAAAAATAAGAAAGAAGGAAGCAACAATGTTGCAAAAAACAGAAAAATGTGTTGCAGAAAACAAAAAAAATAGAGAATGAGCTTTTCTGTATTAATCAAAAAATTGTATTTCAGTTACCTGTACATACGTACATACACAGAATTAAAATACCTAAGATTGTTGGATCTACAGAATACCACGAGTTTTCCATTTAAAAATAACGTCTACATTTTGATTTTAGTTTTGGTGAAAGCGTCTTCAGTGAAGGCGCCTTCACTAATGTTTTTTTTAATATTGGTGAACGCCTTCACCAATAAATTTTTCTCTTAAAAAATTTATTTTTCTATAATTTTGGTGCGTCTTGAATTTTGTTAAGAAACCTTAAATAATTTTTTTAAATTAAAAAAATTAATGTGACTTTTTAGAAAAAGTCAATTTTCTGTAATTTATGATTTCTTTTATAAAGACTACTCTAAATAAAAAAAATTAAGTGAGATAAATTTATTATATATTAAATACATTTTTTGTAAAAAGAATGATAAAAACCTTTCAGATAATTTTTTCCTGATTTTTTAGTGAAACATCATGAAAATATAAAGACCAATTTATTAATATTTTTTTACAAAAACTAATTTGATAAAAAAATTTTAAAGTGAAGACTTTTTTATTATTCAATGAATACGCATTTTTTAAAAAGAAAATAAAAAAATATAAAGACCAATTTATTATTTTTTTCTACAAAAACTAATTAGATAAAAAGATTTTAAATGAAGACGAATTTATACGCGTCCCTTAAAAAGAAACAAAAAAAATTAAATTCTTTATAAGAAAAAAGAAAAGAGTTTATTTCATAATAAAAATTTATTATTTATTGAATACATCTTTCATAATAAAAAAGAAAAAAAAAACTCTTTCACAAGTAAAAAAAAGAAAAAAAAAATTCCTTTACAAGAAAAAATATTTTTTTTATTACAATGAAGATGCATGAACTTTTGTTTAATTTTGGTGAAGGCGTATTTTCTTTTCAATTTTTGTGAATGTGTATTTAGTTTTTCTAAATATTTCAAAAATTAAAATTTTTTTTGGCCTTCACCAATATATATATATTTTTTAATATTACGCTTCACCAATAATTTTTTAATGTTGGTGAAGGCATCTTCACTATTTTTTTAATATTGGTGAAGCGTCTTCACTAAAAACACTTTCACCAATAAATTTTTTTAATCTTTTTTTCCACAAAATATGAAGAGTACTTTAATTAAAATTAAAATGAAGACCAATTTTTAGTGAAGAATTTTTTATTATTTGATGAATATGCATTTCTTAAAAAGAAAATTAAAAAAATATAAATACCAATTTATTATTTTTTCTACAAAAACTAATTTGATAAAAAAATTTTAAGTGAAGACGAATTTATATGCGTCCCTTAAAAAGGAACGAAAAAAATTAAACTCTTTACAAGAAAAAAAAAAAGAAAATGATTTATTTCTTTTCGCTTAGGTTTTTACTACAAAACAATTTCACTTTTAGATTATTTTTATCACTTTTCTAATTTATAGTGAAGTGTCGTAAAAATGTGCAGATCAATTTATTATTATTTTTCTGCAAAGACTAATTTCATTAAACTTTTTAAGTGAAGATAATTTTTTAAGTAATACGAATTTATTATTTATTGAATACATCTTTTGTAATAAAAATAAAAATTAGTCTTTCACAAGTAAAAAAAGAAAAAAAAATCCTTTTACAAGGAAAAAAGAATTTTTTCTTCACTGAATACACACTACGAAATGAAACCCTTGGAATAAAAAAATTGAAGAAGTCTTAAACTTTTTAAAATATAAATTTTAAGTAAAGATGCACGATTTTTTGTTTAATTTTGGTGAAGACATATTTTCTTTTCAATTTTCGTGAATGCGTATTTGATATTTTTCAATACTTCAAAAATTGAAATTTTTTTTGGCATTCACCAATAATTTTTTTAATATTGCGCTTCACTAATAATCTTTTTTTTTTTTGTTAATGTTGGTGAAGGCCTATAGCATGAGAAAATTTCTTCATGTGGCATTTTATTTTTGGTGAAGGCATCTTCACCAATAAATAATTAAAAAACTTAATTGGTGAAGGTGGCCTCACTAAAAAAATTTGTAAAGTGATAAAAATAATCAACAATAAAGTGAAGATGCTTTTACCAATAAAGTTTTTCAAGGGAAAAAGATTAAAAAATTTATTAGTGAAGGCATTTTCAGTGAAGTCGACTCACCAATTTTAAAAAAATTGTGAAGAGGCCTTCACCAACATTAAAAAAAATATTATTGGTGAAGCGTAATATTAAAAAAAATTATTGGTGAAGGCCAAAAAAATTTTCAATTTTCAATGTCTTTAAAAAAAACTAAATACACATTTATGAAAATTGAAAAAAAAATGTCTTCACCAAAATTAAACAAAAAATCATGGGTCTTTGCTTAAAATTTATATTTCAAAAAGTTTAAGACTTCTTCAATTTTTTTTATTTTGAGGGTTTTAATTTCGTGTATTTAGTAAAGAAAAATTTCTTTTTCCCATGTAAAGAGATTTTTTTTTCCTTTTTTACTTGTGAAAGACTAATTTTTATTTTTATTACGAAAGATGTATTCAATAAATAATAAATTTGTATTACTTAAAAAATTACCTTTACTTAAAAAGTTTTATGAAATTAGTCTTCGTAGAAAAAATAATAATAAATTGGTTTACACATTTTTACGACACTTCACTATAAATTAGTAAAGTGAAAAAAATAATTTCAAAGTGTTGTAGTGGAAACCTAAGCGAAAAGAAATAAACCCTTTTCTTTTTTTCTTATATAGAGTTTAATTTTTTTCGTTCCTTTTTAAGAGACACGTATAAATTCGTCTTCACTTAAATTTTTTTTTAATCAAATTAGTTTTTGTTGAAAAAATAATAAATTGATATTTTTATTTTTTTAATTTTCTTTTCAGGAAATGCGTATTCATCGAATAATAAAAAAGTCTTCACTAAAAATTGGGCTTCATTTTAATTTTATATTAAAGTAGTCTTCATATTTTATGGGAAAAAAGATTAAAAAATTTATTTGTGAAGACATTTTCAGTGAAGATGCTTCACCAATATTAAAAAAATTGTAAAAACGCCTTCACCAACATTAAAAAAAAAAGATTATTTGTGAAGTGTAATATTAAAAAAATTATTGGTGAAGGCCGAAAAATTTTTAATTTTTGAAATATCTAAAAAAAACCAAATATGCATTTACAAAAATTGAAAAGGTTTTTATCATTCTTTTCACGAAAAACGTGTTTAATAAATAATAAATTTATCTCACTTAAACTTTTTTTATTTAGAATAGTCTTTACAAAAGAAATCATAAATTATAGAAAATTATCTTTTTCTAAAAAGTCACATTAATTTTTTTTTTAATTTAAATGAATTATTTTAAGTTTTTGAACAAAATTCAAGACGCACTAAAATTATAGAAAAATAAATTTTCTAAGGGAAAAAAATTTATTGGTCACCAATATTAAAAAAAAAAAAAATTGGTGAAGGCGTCTTTACTTCACCAAAACTCAAATTAGAATGTAGATGTTATTTTGAGATGGTAAACTCGCAGTATTCTGTAGATCCAACAATCTCAGGTATTGTGATTCTGTGTGTGTATGTATGTACAAATGACAGAAATACAATTTTTTGATCAATAGAGAAAAGCTCATTCTCTGTTTTCTCTATGTTTCTGCAACTCCGTTGCTTTCTTTGTTTTTTGCAGCACATTTTTCTATTTTTTGCAACACGGTTGCTTCCTTCTTTCTTGTTTTTTGTTTAATTCTCTTTTAGATTCTGGTATGTTGATCAGTTTCTTTAAGTTGTTAAATAAGAAAAGAAAAAAAAAATTGGATGGAGTTTAGGAATGAAAGCGTCAAGTTTTTAGAAGACGCTTTCAGCTGGCGTGGGTGACTTGCTTATGTGGCGAGATTACCTGGGATGGTGCAAAATTATGACAAATTTTTTCAAAATTTAGGGTAATCACGTCAAAAGCTCCTGGAAACACTTGCCAACATTGACTGTATTTGGTTTATAATTTAAACATCTTTTTATGTATTTAAAATTTTGAAGATACTATAAACGTGTTTGATTCGTTAAAAATTAAAAACAGTTTTTAAAAATTTATAACCAAAACATAATATTTTTTAAAAAAAATATTAAAAAATTGTTTTTGAAGTTTTCACTTTTTAAATTATATTCTCATTTTTAGTTACCAACTAAAAACAACCTTAGTTCTAACACAATTCTTAACAACGGTTTCTAGAGAATCTATTTAAAAACATGTTCTATTGTACATTGGTCTAAGCTAAAGATAATTTATAAGCTACTATATTATATTGCAAACTCATGTAAAATAGAAAATGTAGTTTAAGATATATGCAGCAAGCAACTTTTCCAATTGTTATAAGAAGAAAAGGATTTCAATATACAATTCCAAGCCATGCCATGCCACATGAATCAAAGGTTAACCACTGAAACTCAGTAGTCCTAGCCCCATCACCATTGCCAACAGATGCAAACCTGCACTTGCAACACTAGATGCTTGACCACCACTTTTTGGATTTCCAGTAGGTCCAGCAGCTGGCGGTGTCAACAACCCCGTCTCTGCCACAGAGGGCAATGGAGGATCAACGATGTCCGCTGGTTCAAGTGCCGGATTAGGAGCTTCAGTTGGTGGCATTACTTCTGGTGGAACTAAGCTGAGAAGACCACCTGCTTCAGCAGGCAATATCGGGTAAGGAACATTCTTTGCGTTGAGGTCTGAACATGGGCTCCCTGTTGTAACATTGGCAAGAACTGTAAGAAAATTTATAAAAAGTAGTTCCTAAATTTATTGCTAGAACGTGTTACAGGACTGCTTTGTTATATAGGCAAGAAGGTGAAAAGATGAACTTACTTAGGTATGCGGCAGCAGTGGCGGGATACTCAGTCACTACTCCATCAACGCCAACTCCGGCAACATATGTCGCTAACTCCACCATAGGATCGGAGAAGAAGTCGAATGGGATATTTGTGTATTCATTTCTTAGAACTGACACATAAACAGATATGTTTCCGACGTGCATTTTATCAACAACTGCAGTGAAAGCAGTGGTAAATCCACCCGAAGTGGCTACAATTGATGGTCGCCGAAGGTTCACAGCATTCGCAAACTTCTTTATTTCATCAACGGATTGCTGAGGCACGCCCCCAATATTCTCTTTAATGGTGAGGATTTTCTTGTAGTTGGGAAAATTTTTGAATGTGGAAAGAACTGAAGTGTCATCAGATTCGATATGAACTTGCTGAGTTACTTGTTTGTCAAGAGTAGCATTACTCAATGCCTTTTGAACAGAATCTGTGATGCTTAGACCCTTCTTTGACGCAAGATAGGCTGCATTCTAAAATATAGAAACATAGAAAAAGCAAAAAATAAAAGTTTAAATTACTTGTATAAGATAGAAAATGTCTTCATTTTAATCTCATGTTGGAATTGTACAATCTTACTTCTATGTTGATGAGGATTCCCGTAACTGCTTTTGCTTTTGTGAAGTCTAAGAATTCCTGGAGTGTCATGAGCTTGCCCGAGTTCTTATTTGCTGGATTTCTTGGCAGTCCTGTTTCTTCTGGGGCTGTCAATTGTGCTGAAAGTTTGAGAGAAAACAAACAATTTTAGTCATAATATTGTTTCAATTCTATGTAACTAACCAACATTTTATTTTCTTTTGTATCAGAGGAAATAGTAAGATGAAATGCTCGAAGAGATTTACGCTTTAAAGTTTGGATTTCGCTCCATGTAAGGTCAAATGAGAAAATCCCATTCTTTGGTTGGATTTCAGGGATGGTGGCAGCTCGGGCCATAAAAGTAGGCATGGCGGTGGTGCTGCTTGTGAGATCTGCAGAAGGCAAACAGAAGGGAATGCCATCTTTTGACATTTGAACTGAGCAACCTATTATATCAGCACCATCATTAACGGCTTGCTGATAAGCTAGATCGGTGCAGCCAGCAAATTCTCCAGTTGCTCCATTTGAGGATATGATCAAAGCTTTACCTACAAAAATTTCACTAGAAGTGATATGAATCTCTCATCTGCCTTGGTTTTTTCTACAAATGGCTCAAGGTTAGTAACTCACCTTTGCTAGGCTTAGTTTTTGGTTGTTGTGCCAAGCAAGCTGAGAAAACCAAAAAAGAGAACACAAATGAATCAAAATATTTACATACCAGACTAAGATCTCACTATAAATTTAGTAATCTATTGATTGGTGTGTTTTAAAATTTTGCACTCATAACAAAAAAAAAGGGTAGAACTTACCAATGGCATCTGATGCAGTGGGAGGGAAGTCAGTGAGCACGCCATCAACGGAGAACTCAGAATTATCTACAAATTGCAAGATCTCCAGCGTGGGATCATAACTGTAGTTAAAGCTTCCAGGCATGTCATTTGCGAAACCTGTAGCATAAACTTCTAGCCCGGCTTTATGGGCATCAGTGACAAGATTGGTGTGAGCCTCTAAGTATTGGTTAGGACTAACGGGCCAAATGTAGTTCTTAGGAACGAGAATGCCAGAAGCAAATGCCTTGACTGAAGCTAGATTCTCCAAGATTGAACTGTACTTTTGCTTGGTTGTTGGTTCGATATCATTCTCATCTAAAACCTGAAAGATGAGCTTTGTTTTGACACTATTCACCTTCCCTTTTAGGCCCTTTAGAAACCCGACCTCAGGAGATGACACATAATTTATGCCAATCGATCTTAAGGCAGTTTGAACAAACAAACCCGCATCGAGTTTGTGCAGTTTGTAAAAACTATCATACTGTAAAAAAACCGAAAGAAAGGAACATAAACCACTAAAGAAGAAGCCATTTAGTGAGGACAAAAATTTTTAGCAATTGTTACCTTAACATTTAGCCAAAATTTAGGAGGTCTTAAACCTGCTACATCTTGGACAGTGCTCACTGGCAAGGTGTCATCAAAGAGACTTGGACGAGAGTAGATACTTTGAGTCACTGAAGAAATAATTTTTTTGGTTAAAAAAAAATTACAAATCCAAAGTCCCTAAATGTAAGAAAAACATCAATGATACAAACATAAAATAAGAGATTTACTTGTTACTTTATCAAAGATCTGCTTCGCAGTGAAGTCCAAAGGGAACCATCCTCGAACATCTTTCCCATTAACATTATAAGTTTTCTGGCCCTGAGGGTATACAAGTGCTATGTTTGTAGAATTATCAAGTCTAATGTCTTTCATGCATATCCCAGTGCCATCTTTTGTTAATTGTAGATCACAGTATATGATCACATCAGGTAAGCTAGTCGATATAGCAAACTGGTTTGCAAATTGGCTGGACTCTGGAAAGAGCCCTGAAAATCCACCTCGTGCTACCACCACGGGTCTCTCCCCTATAGCAAGAACAATAAAAAGATCATATAATTTCTCAAAAACAACACAACAATAAAAGAATCTATTGTTATATTTCATCGCAAATTAAGATGAAACAAAAACATACATAATTTTCTTTTTTCTTCTTTTTTTTACCTGTAAGTGTCTTCCATTTTTGCATAGGAACAAGATTCGGACCTGGTTTCGCTAGAGCTGAATGGATCAAGAACAAAACAAAAAATAGGAATCGAACCATTTTCGTCGAATCCTGATGAACAAACACTGATTAGCATGAAAATTACAAACATATTTTACTGTCAGAAGTAACAATTCTAAGGATGGACCAACTTCAATCCATTTTTTACCTTCTCCAATCGGGCAATTTGGGATCGCATTACCAATCCCCGAATCGACGATTTTTGTTTTTTCTCCTAATCTAAACAACAAAATTTAAAAAAAAAAAGGAAGCGAGGAAGGGAATGGGATGAAATGATTCGAAGAGAGCTTGTAGGCAGTGATGGAATTAGTGGATTAATGGTGTCCTCAAACAAGTTTTCAAAAAGGAAGTAGAGATTGAAAGAGAAGAGAAACAGAAAGAAAATATTTTCCTATTTTTTCTGGGTTTAGAGTTAAAGAAGTTGTGGAATTTAATGGTGTGAGCGTTTATTGCTGACCTCAAGACTAGGAGGTCTATGTGTTTGATGCAAAATCGAGACCCAAGCTTGCAACATCTTTAACTGCTTTTCAATTTAATTGTGGGGCAATGATAACATACGACTGCAACTGTACCACAGCTTCCATCAGTGCCACACATAAAACAATCTGACCCATTTGATTCTTATATTATTGCCACGTATTAAGAGATGAATTGGAGAATTGGATTGTGAAACTAATTAATGAGTGTATCTTAACCGATGTTATTTAAAGACGTTTAAAGTAAATTACATAATTTCTTAAAGACGTTATTTTCTAAACGAGTGTATTTAAAGACGTTAAATACATGTACTTATTTAAGACATTTTTAAATGAATGTATTTAAATAACGTATTTAAATAATTAATGAGTGTATTTAAATAATATCAATTATTTAATAATATCGTCTTTAAAAACTAACGTCTTTAAAGAATATCATTTAGCGTCTTTATTAAATAAAGTAAGTTATGTTTAAATATAATTATTTAAATATAATTATAGGTAGTTTTAAATGTAATTACTTTATATATATACATACGTACAAGCATACACACACACACATATATATGTTTGTAAAATATAATAATAATAATAATTAAATTGTTATAATGCCAAAAGTAAGATAAAACGTAGATGTGATTATATTGTAATTATTTTAAAATTACCTTTAAAAATTTATTAGTTTTCTTAATTTTGAATTATAATTTAATAATGTAATAGTTTGTATAGAGTATTTTTATTTTGTCAAGAAGGCATTAAAGTAATTTAATAATGTAACTTTTCACACTACTATATTATCATTTTTAGTGTTTTAAGAATTAAAAATAATTTCTTTTAATATTGTCCTTCTATTCCTATAATATATATTTCATTTACTTCTGTTTTATTTCTATAAACAATCTGACCCGTTTGATTCTTATATTATGGCCATGTATTAGGAGATGGATTGAGAAATTTGATTGTGAAACTAATTAATGAGTGTATCTTAACCGATATAATTTAAAGACGTTTAAAGTAAATTACGTTATTTTTTAAAGACTTTATTTTTTAAATGAGTGTAGTTAAAGACGTTAAATACATGTAATTATTGAAAGACGTTATTTAAATAAATGAGTGTATTTAAATAAAATTATTCAAAAATGTTATTTTTTAAATGAGTATATTTAAATAACGTCTTTAAATACGATATTTAAAAATAATGTCTTTAAATAAATAATATCATTTAAATAATAACATTTTTAAATAATTAATGAGTGTGTTTAAATAATATTGATTATTTACAGACATTAAATACATAAAGACGTTAAATACATATAATTATTTAAAGATGTTATTTAAATAAATAAGTGTATTTAAATGAAATTATTTAAAAATAGTATTTTTTTTAATGAGTGTATTTAAATAACGTCTTTAAATACATTATTTAAAAATAATGTCTTTAAATAAATAATATCATTTAAATAATAGCGGTTTTAAATAATTAATGAGTGTATTTAAACAATATTAATTATTTAATAATATCGTCTTTAAATAATATCATTCAACGTCTTTAATAAATAAAGTAAGTTACGTCAAAATGTAATTATATTGTAATTATTTTAAAATTACCTTTAAAAATTATTAATTTTTTTAATTTTAAATTATAATTTAATAATGTAATAATTTGTAGAGAGTATTTTTATTTTGTTAAGAAGGTAAAAAGTAATTTAATGATATAACTTTTTTGCACTATTTTATTATCATTTTTATTTTTTAAGAATTAAAAATAAATTCTTTTAATGTTGTCCTTCTATTCTTATAATATTTACTTCATTTACCTCTATTTTATTT
>JAJIYU010017088.1:0-11839 GCA_030144865.1 Tinospora cordifolia | reverse complement strand
TTGGGTGGCCATGCCATTATGGGTTCACATGAATTTTTAAAATTTAAATATCTTCTTATTCATAAGGGATTTAGGTATATAACCTATATTTTTGGAACCCCACAGTTGAGACACAAATTTTAAGGTTTGGTCTGGCCCAAGACGTTTTTCTTTTGAAAACTTTCCTTATTTAGAGCCTAGTAGAGTATTTGGGCAAATGAAGGTTCAAACCTTGTCCAATTGTTTTGATTTTTGGATATGTTGTGTGTCTTGCTAGTTTATGTCATCTCCTCAAGTTTTGAGTCATTCTGAGTTCGATAGGTACCCTTAGTTCTTTCCTAATTTGGATCCCCCTGTAGGGTAAAACCCTAATTTTGGCCAATTGGGCCAATTTTTGAATATGTTGTCTAGTTTGTTGGTTTATGTCTCCTCACTTCGTTTCAGGTCATTTTGGGTTCATATGGGTCACCAAATGAGGATTTTGGTCCCGTCTTATTTTAGCCCTAAATTGAGCCGATTTTCATTTTGTACGCAGATTTCACTGAAGAGACCTTGAATATCATTTTATTGGATATCTGGTTTTCAATGTATTACAAGCAGAAATAGCTGCTGCACCCTTGTTTTCCCCTCTTCTTTGTGTTCGTCGTTCCACCAGCCCATGGCAGTAGCACCTTCCCTTCTTCGTTTCCTTTTCCTGCTTCAGTTTCTTCTTCTCCCCTATTTCGTACGCCTAACAGAGGTCTTCCTTTCTGTTTCATCTTCAATGGCCGGCTCACTTTCTCGTTCATCATCTTCACTATGCTCTGCTCCTTCTTCGGTTCGTCCTGTTGTAGCTACCAACAATCCCGTTTGCTCTCTGTTTCAGTCTTCTTCTTCACCTGTTCGTTCGACGCTAATGGTAGCAGCAGCAGCAATGGCAACAGCCAGCCACTGCAGTCTCGACCTTCTCCTTTGCGGACAATAAGCAACCCCCCCCCCAAAGCCAAAAAATCATGGTCCAACAACAGCAACATCTTATCATCTTCTTCATTCATGTTCGTCTTCTTCGTCAAAGCAAAACGCACCAGCTTCGCAACACCTCTATTTTTATCCCATTTTAGTTGTCCTTGAGAAGCCAAATCACTGCCCAAACTAAACCAGAACTCTCTAGTTTGTTTCATAATTTCCAGATTTTTTTAAGATAATCAAACTTTCAATTTTTTATTTTTATTTTTTTTCCATCAATCCATATTAATTTCATTTCTTAATTGAATTTCAGATTGTGATCCCTCAACATTTTGATTAATCCATATTCAATTTCCTTTCGTTAACTAATATATGATTTTCTAATTTACTTTATTCGTTTATTTATTTCAATCAATTAATCTAAATTTTTTTATTGACACTGACATTAGTTGATGTGTTCGCAATCATCGTAATATTTTCAAGTATATTTTTCCAACTATAATATATACCTATGTTTTAATAATTATGATATATATATATATTTTCTACAAATAACGTAATATTTTCTACAAATAATTATGATATATATATATATATATATATAATATCTTATTTTATGATTAGTTGCGATGTAGCGCACTCACAAAATTACGGGATGTTACAGAAAGCCTCCGATCAATGCTGTAGAGAGGAAAAATTAGGCACTTGAAAAGCTTAGAAAAATTGGGAAATTGAAAATCTGTTTTAAGACTGAAATGTAAAGAGTCAATTGAGTAACCAAAAATGGTTATTTTGGGTTGAAATTTGGTGAAAAGGTCACAAAATATGTCTAGAATATACATGCAAAATTTTAGAACATTCTGAGTTTGGAAGGTAGGCCAATTGGGGCACTTAGTGACTGCCTGTCACATGCATTCTGGGGAAACCAAATTTCCTAATATCACTATTGAAAAACATATCAAACGAGGTCCTAAAATTGTGAAATAAAATTCTAGTAACTTTTTGGGAAGAATAGATCAAATCTGAAAATTTTACATAAATCCAACGGTTTGATTGATCATAGGAAATTTGAAAAATTTACTGAGCAGATAAGTAAACAACCCAGAAATTCCTGTGATTTATATGAAAATTCTGAAAGTAATTTGAATGAGCAAGCCTCAGTGTTTTGAGCTGAAATTTGGTGGAAACATTCCTAGTGGAAAGATTCCTAATTATGTCTAGAATATGCATACCAAATTTCACAACATTTTGATATGGATAAATAGGTCAAATTATGCAAACAGTCATTGCTTGTCACATAAAATTTGAGAACACACAGACCCAGATATGTCAATTAAAAACACTATCAAATGGAGTCCTAAAATTGTGATTTAAAATTCTAAGAAAGACTTAAGGAGTCTAGAATAGATCTGCAAAACTTGGCACAAATCCGATGTACAGATTACCCGCAGAAAAATCGGCAAGTTCGCTGTGCAAGAGAGCAAAAAATCCAAAACTTGGCTAAGTGTTAGGATTTTGGGATTTTGACCCAAATGGCCTATGTTGACCTAGTTTGGGCACAATCGACCAAAAGTGACTAGGATGATCACATTGACCAGAGTTGACTAGGTTTGATCAATTGATCGAAACGGCTCGGGTTGATCGAAATTGAGTAGGGACACTGAGATTAGGGATTAGGCCATTGCATGAGTAAAACTGATATTGAGTTTAATTGATGCAGATTTGAGAGAGTACTACGGGATTGGGCCGGTTGTCAACGGGACATCAGTGCGCAGGACCCAAGGTGAGTAGCTCGACTCAGGTGTTTTTTGTGACTTTTATTCCTTGCATAAAACTTGTATGAAATGACATGGTTTAAATGGTTTCACAAGATTTACATACGTCTGATTGGTTTTGAGATTGATAGATTTACATGAGTAGTGAGACCATAGGCTCAAGGGCCGAGCATCGGGGTCAGGGTACTTGATGCGATTGTGATAGACTTGAGGTCTGAGCGCCAGGGGTTCAGGTATATGATCAGTGTGCCTAGCTCACGAACCCGCTCGAGTCATGGCACTAGAGGACCGAGTGAGGAGTTAGGGTATTCACGGAGTACGCCTAGCTCACGACCCGTTCGAGTGGCTAGTAGGCCTAACTCAAGACCCACTCGAGCAATGACCATAGGTTGGGTTTGTTAAGTTAACCTAGCCTAGATATGATTTTAATTGACATGGGTTTGAAATGTTTTCTGAAACTGTTGCACTGTTTTCATACTATGCCTTGCTTTCGAATGCCATATCATTTTTACTGCTCATGCATACATGCATTGTTTTGGAGTATTGGTTATGGTTGACATGCTGATCTTTCTACTCACTGAGCTACGTGGATTTTAGGCTCACTACTCTATCACTATTTTAGGTTCTTCAGTGGCACACATGGATCAACTGTGATTTGTGGCCACTTTCTAATGTAGATTTATTTCCCTTGTCCTCTTCCAGTGCATCAATTAATGGGCAAGGAAATGTATATTTTTGGTCTCAACATCTCACAAATGAGAATACATATATATATATATGCCAAAGTTGGTGTTGTAGGTCCACCAAATCGCTTTACACACACACACATTAATTCCCCTTTTATGCACATCTTCCTCTCTCTCTCTCTCTCTCTCTCTCTCTCTCTCTATATATATATATATATATATATATATATATCTATGTGTGTGCGTGTGTTTCTCAATTTTTAATGTAAGACCAAAATTCAAATTTTCCTTTATTTCCAATATATATATATATTTGTGTGTGTGTGTGTGTGTGTGTGTGTGTGTGTGTGTGTGTGTGTGTGTTTCTCAATTCTTAACGTAAGACCAGAATTCAAATTTTCCTTTATTTCCAATTATTCGAATTTTGCTCAAATTGTCATATCTTTTGCCAAATTCTAATTTCTTATATTTCTAAATTTTTGTACAATTCACTGAAATGAAAAATTGCTAATTTCTCTCGCAAACCATATATATATATATATATATATATATATTACTAACATAAATATACTACTTCTATTATGTTTGGAATAAATCATGGTTGAAATAGATTATCACGTAACACTAACACCTACTATATATATATATATATTACCTTGCACACAACACATACATATATTCATAAGTTTGCTATAATGTCATACATTGGAAATCATTAATCTATATTTGGAACCTTGTGGATAATTGCGTACCACGTACTCATTTATTGAATTTATTATTACAGGAATATTTATGTAACATTTCGAAAAGTTCATATGAAATTTGAATTTTTACTTAGAAAATTATACAGAATTGACGAATGAAAATTTTGGCAAGTCTTAGTTTACCCAAATGAGGAATAAAAATCAATTTAATGGATTTTTGAAAGAAAATATATGAATGTAATGTATATTATGGGATATCATAGCCAAAAATACAAGGATATGTGCAATTTTTTATGAAAACAAGATTAGAAAGTCAATTGGGATCAAGATTTGACAAAAATCCGAAAAGAAAGTAAGAAATTCGGCTGAAAAATAAAAAAATAAACTTAATACACATCCAACGGTCCACAATCAATCTGCCAAATCCAACGAACAAGATTAAGGTCCGCACCAACGCACGAGCGCACCGAATCATCAAGATCAAACGACCATGATCAAATCTATCAAATCCAATGACGCACAACGAAGACACGAAAAACGAAATCGTGAAATCAACATAACACTCGAGGATGATCGTGCGACCAGAATCGATTTCATTGATTGCGAACTAAGATCCGCACACCGTGATTGAGGTCCATCCGACAGTCTAGATCAAAGCTGCATTAGTTAATCGCGAACCATGCTGCGCTAAAGGAAGATCCAACGGTCCGATCGAAGAAGTTTTTGGATTGATTGCGAATTGTTGATGCGCTCGAGGAAATCCAACGGCTAAGATCAAAAACTTCGATTTTCGTTGATCGATCCGAGATTAATCCGATGGATGAGATTAAAAGATCCAAAATTAAAAATGAAAATTTCGGGAAAAATACGAAAAAATCATGAAAAATCTAAAAATAGGTTTCTAAATCCGAAAATTATTTCTAAAATTCGAAATTTTTTGAAAAATACTCATTTTGCTCTAAAAATTAGAAAGTACAAAATTAAGGAGAATTATGGTGTTTTATATTAAGAAAAACTCAAAACTTTCTATTTTTCTCTCTTTGAAAACCTATATAAACCTCCCTAGGCTCTTAATTTCTTAATTTCAAAGACAAGAGTTGAAATTGCCTCTTATTTTCTAAGCCTTCTTCTTGACACCTCTTCGCATCTTCCCTTCTTGTGTGTGTGAGAAGTTCTTCTCTCGAAATGGGGAATTAAGTTGGGCGATCTTCATTGGCACTAGTACGTGGGAGAAATTGCTGTCGAAATTTTGGAAGAAAGCATCATAAGGTGAAAGTGATTTCTAGAACACCTTTTTGTTCTTATTTAAATTCATGGCATGCTCATTGTTTGTGTGTTTTTCACTGAATTCAAAGATTTTCAATTTTAGTTCTAGAATTTTAAATGTTTATTTCAGTATTTCAGTTTTGATTCATGTTTGAGAAATCATATCATCCATGCCATGTTAGTATCATGCTTAGGCTTTTAAATTAAAGTATGATGCATGTTTTATGAGTGTTTCATAAATTGATTGTATATATTCTGAAGTGTAGTTTGATTTCATATTCTGAAGTTTATTTTATGAGATCATGATATGAGAATTAATCTAAAACTATGATGATAATAACCACGTACCATCATAGTGGTCAAGGTGACACTATGGATGTTCTTTTCATATGAGTTAGGTTATATGGTTTTCAAACCTAAGTACTTGAGAGTCGTGCACCATTGGTGGGTCACCATGTGTAACGGGTTGATGCCGACAGATGCCACTAACGGGTTGATGCCGACTAGGCCTTATTTACTTAGTTAAGAATATCAAGGGATTAAAGGCCCTTTTGGTCTGAGACTCGACTTGAACAAATTGTTGTTTGAAACACTTAATGATTGCAAGTGTTTGAATTATGATTATGTTATGAGTTTGAATATGAAAGATGGTTGTTCGAAAAGGATCTATTGGGCTATGTGCTCACTCCTTCCTTTCTTATTTTTCAGGAATATTAAACCCATGTAACAGTTGAATATAGATAATCCTTAGAAAGTTTATAAAGTTTATATTTTTTAGAATTTTTTGGGCATGTTGCCCAAAGTTTTTATGATTTTCTACTGAAAAATATTTTAAAGTTTTCTGCTGTAATTATTAGTTCTTTTTGAAGAGTTTAGTAGGTTCAATTTTTATTATGAATAAAATAGTTTGAATTTCTTTATCTCTTTTAATTTGCCTTGATTTTATTGAAAATTTTATATTCTTGAATTTTATACAAAGGCACGAGATATTGAAAAAGAAAAAAAAAAGTGTGTGTTACTTGTAATCTAGCACCGGCCTGACCTGCCATTTTGTTAAGTTTACTGTCAAGAGAACGGTGGCCATGTACACTGCTTAAAGATATGGGGGTTGGGATGTTGCAATTTATTAATAAATCCTCATTCATTAGTAAACAATTAATCAAAATCTGTATTTTATTTGATTTTCCAATATTTGAATTTCCTACCATATGTATATGTATACATCAAAGTTTCCTAATAATTCGTTATATTAAGCTTGATATATATATATATATATATAAATATGTTTATGAATTTTTCCTATGTATAAGCTTGGTATATTAAGCTACGTTTGCCCATGAAATTGCTACAAAACAAGCCCTACAATCCACTTTAATTACCTATCATGCCAAATTTAATGCTAAAAATGCGACAATTTACAACACATAATTACCATTAATGTCATTCTCTTTGCCCTTGCAATTCACTTTAATTAGCTATCATGCCAAATTTGATGCCAAAAATGCTACAATTTACAACACCTAATTACCATTAATGCCATTATCTTTGCCCTTGCGATCAACAACAATTACAAGGGTCGCCATATTTGAGGACAAAAATGCCACAATTCACAACTGCTATTTACAAATTATGCCATTTATCAATTCCAGTTGACCCACACTAATGGTATGCTATTTATGCTTTTGCCATTTTCACTTGCTCAACCTATACCTTACTTGTTATATTACGGTATATTAGTTTTGACACCTTACATGTATATTATGTTTTATGCATATATACATGACGTTGCAACTATAACTCTTGTTATTTGATATATGTATATTATATCACATTATGGTTTCATTTGCCTATTTTATTTTATGTCAAAATTTACACCCAAAAATTCTATAAAATTGTCAAGGATAATTTATTTTAATTTTTTTTTTACAAATTTTTGGGGTATTCATTTCACTTTAATTTCCTATATATTAAAATTGCACAAAATTTTCACATAATTGTGAGGAACCATTTGATCTTTATTTATTATTATTTTATTTTTTACAATTTTTTTTCAGGGTATTATAACCTGTCCTCACTTTCCATCTCCTAAGTGACATCTTCTACCCCATGATGTTTCTAGAGAAGTTTGACCAAAGGGACGTCTTCCATTTTTAGGCTTTGCACTTTGTGATCAAAGATCCTGATTGTCGCTTCTTCATAAGTGGCATCGTCCTGGATGTTCACTTCCTCCCAATGGATTATGTGAGAGGGATTGCGTTCATACTTTCTTAGCAGTGACTCATAGAAGATGTTGTCTACTGAGGACATTTGGTTCGGTAGGTCTAACTCGTAGCCGTAATCTCCAATTTTCCTAAGTATTTCAAATGGACCAACGAAGGGCGATAGTTTCCTTTTATATCCAAACCCCTTAATTCCTTTTTGAGGACTTATCAAGAACAGTCTCTCGCCTGTTTGGAACTCTGACGGTCTCCTTCTTTTATCTGCATAACTCTTTTGTCTACTCTACGCTATGGTCAACCTCTTCTATATCTGTTTAACTTGGTTATTCATTTCTTTTACCAAGTCTAGCCCAGTAAGAATGTGATCCTCAAGCTTAGCCCAATATGTTAGTGATCTACAAGGCCTCCAATAGAAAGCTTCATAACGGGCCATATTTATACTTGCCTGATAATTGTTCTTATAGACAACTTCGCCATGTGTACGTACTTGCTCCAGTTGCCCTTGAAATCAAGGAGGCAAGACCTCAACATGTCTTCTAGTGTCTAAATTACTCTCTTTGACTGACCATCGGTTTAAGGGTGGAAAGTAGTACCCATGGTGAGTTTAGTGCCCAACTCTTTCTGTAGGCTCTACAAGAATTGTGACGTGATTTGAGAGTCTTTGTTAGATACTATCGTTTTAGGCACACTATGAAGTCTTACTATCTCCTTTACATCGAGTTCTTCCAACATATTGACTTGGTCTGTGGATCTAATAGGCAGGAAATGAGCCACTTTAGTGAGACGATTTACAATCACCCATACAGTATCTTATCTTTTCTAGTTTCGGGGTAATCCGCTAACAAAGTCCATGGCAATGTTATCCCACTTCCATTCAAGGACAAGAAGTGGTTGTAACATTCTAGAGGGCTTCCGGTGTTCTACTTTTACCTGTTGATAGGTTAAAACACTTGGAGACATACTTAGTTACATCTCTTTTCATTCCTTGCCACCAGTAGGTCTTTCTAAGGTTTTGATACATCTTGTGATCGCTAGGATGCATTGTATACTTGGTTTGATGAGTTTCGTCTAGTATGGCTAACTTACTCTGTCCATTCTAAGGCACACAAATTTTATCTCCAAGTCTTAGGGTATCTTTAGCATTTAACCTGAAGTCAGTATGCTTACGCTCTTCAACTCTTTCTATCAGGCTTGTGAGCCACTTGTCCAGCCTCTGTTCATCCCTCATCTGTTGCAAAAGATCTGGTCAGCAAGACATGTTGTAAAGGTAGGCCTGGTTCTCATCTAAGTTTATGCCCAAATTGAACTCCTCAATTAGTTGGTACATCTGACCCTTCTCCTCATCCAGCTTGTTGAACTTCCTACTCAAGGCATCGACCACTACATTGGCTTTCCCCGGATGGTAGTGTAGTTGGAATTTATAATCCTTAAGGAACTCCATCCATCTTCGTTGCCTAAGGTTCAACTCTTTTTTGGTGTAAATGTACTTCAAGCTCTTATAATATAAAAATAGATCAAACTTCTCATCGTAAAGATAGTCTCCAAATCTTTAGGGCAAACACAATGGTAGCAAGCTCTAAGTCATGGGATGGGTAGTTTTGTTCATGGATCTTTAGTTGTCTTGAGGCATACATGACAACCTTTCCATCTTGCATCAAGATTGCTCCCAATCCGTTCTGTGAAGCATCCGTATATAGGACATATGTAATACCAATTGAACTTGGAATGATCATTCACACTTTTTATCCTAATTGAACTTGACTCCCTTTTTGGTTAGTTTAGTCATGGGTTCGGCCATCTTGGAGAAATCTTAGATGAATCTTCAGTAATATCCAACCACGCCTAAGAAATTCATGATCTTTATAACTGTCTTTGGTTGTTTCCAGTCCATGACGACTTTCACCTCCTTTAGATCTACAGAGATGCCTTCTCCTGATACTATATGGCCAAAGAATTTGGCTGTCTTCATCTAAAATTTGTACTTGCTAAACTTGGCATATAACTTGTTTCTTCCAAGGATCTCTAACACAAGTCTCAAGTGCTCTAAGTATTCAGCTTCTAACTTAGAGTAGATTAGAATGTCGTCTACGAATACTACCATAAATTGGTCAAGGTATTATTGAAATACTCGGTTCATCAAATCCATGAACACTGTTTGGGCATTGGTCAAGCCAAAGGGCATTACCGTGAACTCAACGTGTTTGTACCATATCCTAAAGGCCTTCTTATGTGCGTCATACTCTCGGATTCTCAATTGGTGATATCCTGACCTCAGATCAATCTTTGAGAAATGAGTGGCTCCTCTCAATTGATCAAATATGTTATCAATCCTTGGTAGAGGATACTTGTTCTTTAAGGTTGCCTGGTTCAATTTTCAGTAGTCAACACATAGTCTCATGGACCCATCTTTTTTCTTTATGAACAATAACAGAGCTCCACATGGTGATTCACTTGGCCAGATGAATCCTTTTTCTCGAAGCTCATCAAGCTAAGTCTTTAACTCGATCAGCTTTACTGGTGCCATCCTTGTAACAACCTGGGCCCACTGTGACGATATTGTCCCCACCTTAACCATCACTAACTGGATATAGCATTTTGTTCTTGACAAGACTTGAACCTGAGTCTCCCACCAAAAGTGTTCGACACAATAAGATATCCTCGAATGCACATTTAGCCTAGGAATCCCCCTGGAGTTAGATTGATGTGGGATATTACAATCCACCCCCCTTGAGAGCAATCTCATCCTCAAGATTCACACATCCGATACACACAGAGTGGCTCTGATACCACCTTTGTAACACCCCAACCCCCTAGAAACAGGTTTAAGCTCAACTAATAGGCAGGTTGTATCCTATTTACATTTACAAGTACACAACTTGCATCTCAATTTCTTTATTCTAACACTTATTGAAATACTTATGAATGCACTTCCATTGAGTTTTATATTTAACAAGATAATGCAAGTGAATAAAGGAAAACTTCAAATCTTTATTTATTCAAATAAAATAAAGAGGTTACATTTTTGAATTAAATTTAAAGATTGAGTACATAACTCTAAAATTCAAAAGTAGAATTTAGCGAAAGTCTTTAATTAAAAATTTGGGGTACTATGCCTTTACAATATAAACTTTCTAAAAATAGACTTTCAACAATCCATAGTCTTCATGCAATTTAATTTCCTGAAAAATAGAAGGAAGGGGTGAGCACATAGCCTGGTGGATCATTTGTTAAACAACTAAGTTACTATTTCAAATCAATAACACATCCAATTTCACACTTTCATGCATTAAGCGATTCACACAACGTTTTGGTTTCAAGTTGACATTATGATTGAAAGGGGTTTTACTCCCTTGATCTCTTTAAGGTGGAAAGATATTTCTTTGTCACTTTCCATTGGATGCCACATATTAAGTACCCCTTAGTTGCACCCCGCAAACACACACTCCAAACATGCGTTAAGAACACCCATAGCACCCATACGGGTTACTATGATAGTACGCAGTTCTTATCTTCACTTTCTTATGTTTAAGATCACATAATCATAAAAATAAATTTAGAATATAAATTTCAAAACTTTAAACAAGCAAGAAAATATAAAAACATCACATAGCATGCTTGAAACATTGAATTAAATCCTAAACACGGATTTTAAGCATGGCATGCTCTCATGAGTGATTAAAATATAAAAACATGCCAAACTGAAACTAAAATATGATTAAACATGCTGAAATTAAAATAAAACTTGTTGAAAATTAGAATTTAAACATGTATGAATATGCTAGAAATTTAAAATAGCAAAGTAGAGGTTTAAGAAATTCCCTCCACCTTAATCCGAGTTTTTTGTTGAATTTAGCAAAGGTTCTCCTTATCTACCCATTTTCAGAACTTCAAGAACTTTTAAACAGCAACAAAAACTACTTCAACAACTCTCTAAAATACTAAAATCAAATTTTCTCACACAAGAGAGAAAAGAGAAGCGAGAAGAGGTGCCAAAAAGAGGGCAATAACAAGCAAAGAGGGAAGTATCAACCCTTTGCTTTGGGATGAGATGAATGTGAGTAAGAGGGGCTTTATATAGATGTTCTTGAGCACCATGGGGACGGTTTGGACATCACACACAATGAGAATCTTTTCATACTCAATGAGGATATTTTTGTAACACCCCAACCCCCGTATCATCAAGCATTGGACCATCCACCGTTTTTCTTCCTTGACGGTGGACTAAACCAGACGGCGGGTTGGGTCATGTTACGTTACAAGCGACA
>JAJIYU010017087.1:0-11837 GCA_030144865.1 Tinospora cordifolia | reverse complement strand
TTCAAATCATAATTTCACCCTTTTTTGTGGTATTATTATTATTATTATTATTATTTTGTTGATATTATATAATTTTAATTTTATTGCGATGTGCTCGCGTTATGAAAATTTGGGGTATTACACTTTGTTACCTTGATAAAATTTTGATCCATGTTATACTTGCTTATTTATAAAAGGTTCATTTGGTGTGCAAGATAAGATAAGATTATTTTGATAGGATATAATAAGATGAGATAAGTTTGTATATAAAAAATTTTTAAAAATAAAAATAAAAAAAAATTGATGGGATTAAGTTATCCCACCATAATGATATAAAATGGTAGGTTTGAATTTTTTTTGATTCTATTTTATGTATTTCGAAATATTAAATTAGGATAAAAATTATCCCATCCTATTCTAATCCAATGCAACAAACAGCCCTAAAATGTTACACTCAGTAAGTAGGTAAGAAAAAAAAAAAACAATTACTTTAAGCTTCGTCGTCTACAAAATCAAGTATAATCTAAAATCTCGTTAGAAATCACCAACAATACTTACTAATATTTTAAATAATAGATATCTTAATAGAACTTGTATATAAATAAATATACCATGTATATTATATGTATAAGTCTGCCAACATATATTTTTATAATGAGGCAATATCCAAACTATTATGAATATAAAATTATATTATAAATAAAAGAGACATACTAGGTTGTTATAATATTTAAAAAAATTATATTTAGGTAAATATTTTAATATTGGTTAAAGTAAATACACTATTTATTGTGCATACATATAAAAAGATATGTGTCATCTCCGAAATTTGGCGGCCTGGGGTGGTCGGTCACCTCTTGGACTGTACCTCAACGCCAGCCCTGCCCTGGTACCACATAACCGGTATAACCCAAACCAAATAGGTTCCTTCCTCACTGTTATATCCACAAATTATCACATAGCTTTGACCCCTTGATGAAACTCAAACTGGGTCTGACACTGCCGTGTTTGCCTCACTGTCTTTTTTTTTTGGTTTTCTATTATTATTATTTTTTTAGACTAAGTGTTAGAGAAGGGCTACACTCAACCTAACGAGTTTCTAACCCAAAAGAAATCTTAACTTTTAGAAGATGCGAACTAAGGATATAAGTAAAAAAGGATGCCTCACTGTTACATATGACCAAACACATTTTAGTTACGTTAGATCATGAAAATAAAAATAATAATAATAATAAACTATAGATTTTGAAGCTGCATATCTATAGGGTAGATTTACTATGAAGAATTGATATATATATATATATATTATATCAGATTATCTATAGGGTAGATTTGGAAGTGATGTGTTATTGTTGAAGGAAATTGAAACTTTTTCTTAAAACAGACCTCCAAATTATTTAAATAAACAAATGAGGGACACGTTTCGTAAATTTAAAAGAAAATATTTTAATGATACAGTGATACGCACTTGATATATACCTATATATGGTACCCCACTTTGTTATATGTAGGTGCGTATGTGGTTGGTCTGCCTTTTCTTATGGGCAATTGCCAAAATTGACAGCGAAAGAGATCTAATCTAGCTCGACAGTTCATTTACTTTTAAAAAAACTTTTATATATTTTTTATATTCAAGTTGAGGTATTTATTATTTATTTAGCATTTTTTTATATATAACGTGATGGAAAATGAAAAGCGACTTTGCCATATATCCACCCATTTTTGTTCATTGTTGTTTTAAATATATTGTTTCTTGTTTTACTTAGAAATTCATAGTAGGAGCCACATCTGCGTTTAGGGATGATAATTTATGATATGACACAATAATTTGACACGAACATGACACGTTACCTTAACGACAAGGAGGGGAATGCCGAAGGCAGAGCTAGTGACTGGAGTGAAATCGTAACAAGGTAGCCGTACTGGAAGGTAAAGTTAACGGATTTGAGTCAAAATAAAAAATCTGAAGATAGCATGTTTAATGCGATTATAGATAAATTAAGAGGTAAATTATAAATAAGTTAATTTAAAATTAGTGTATTTATTAATCTATTAATAATATAATTTATTATTATTATTATTTTAAATATAATTTTTAAAATTTTAATTTATTTTTAATATATTTTAGTTTTTTATTAATATTTTTTATAAAAATTATTTTAAAAATTGATCGTAAAAAGTTAAATAAGTTATATAAAGGTACACGATTATGAACATGGTTAAACACAACTCATTTACGATATAACTCGTTTATTTCACGATGATACAAATTACCACCTTGACTTGCGTTATTAAAATAATAGGTAATATATAAGTTCTTACACAACTAAAACTTTTGAACAAGGCAATGGAAGACCAAGACAAGGTAATAGGAGGAGAAATTAAGATGGGTATATCCAAAAGAAAGATGTGCAAAAACCAACCATACATAATCTAAAAGAATATGGTTATCATTATAGAATTGAGCTAATAACCTTTCAAAAATTTAAAAGTATATGTAAGTCATAACCTTTCATTTCATTTAAAAACTTAAAGGCATATCATTGAAGACCTTCTGTTAACCTAATACCATACAGTGAAGTAGAAAAGATTGGAAATATTTTTTAAAACCTTTTTACAAATTTTAAAAAATGACGTATATGTATTTTAATTTCTAGTTATATTAGAACTCATGATGATTTTGAGTATAAAATTTCTATCAATATGATTGGCACAACAACACCCCTCTCAATTTATTTGTTTAAAATGTTTTTTAATCATCTGTTCCAGACAAACTGCTTTTTTTTTTTTTACTGAATAACAACAACGGCAGTGACGTTTTAACTTTTAAAAATTAATTGTTGCGGATAATTTATCCACCCAACAAATAATAATCAAATAATAATTAAATTTTCTTGTGCACGGCACTACAAATCTGTATGCATTGAACCACGTTTCTTTTACCTATGTGTGTTGGATTTTATCAATTAGTTATTAAATTAGGCATTAGTGACAAGAGAGATCTAGTGATCCTTGTCGACTTCAAATAACAAGCATGATTTTAGTAACATTTCCGATGTTTTCTTGTGTCGTATTGCCTCACACATGGCTATCTCATCTAAGTATGCTATATTCATTAATCTTCATCAAAGTGACTTGGTCAATAAAGTTTTAATAATAGTCTAGTTATAAAAATTAAAGAAAGGATTTTGCTGATATTTAGAAAAGAATAATGGTCAAGTCAATCAGTATATTATTGTAATTATTAATTTTCTTCTATAGAAGTAAATTTTAATCATGCCATTTATGATTACTTAGTCCTAGTCCTAATTGGTGAATTGGTGAAATAGTGCTCTAGCTCGTTCGTATATATATATATGGCCATAATAAATAAATAAATAATATATGGCCATAATCTCTCTCCCCACTATATATATATATATATATATATATATATTTGTAGAGTTTGTGCATATGATTTGGAATAATTTTTTATAATTTCTTTAATATATTGTCTTGTGAAATATATTATTTGTATTAATAACATTTTAAAAGATATTTTTCTTATTTATTATAATATCACATAGAGGCAATAAAACTACAAATATAATGTAACACCCCAACTCCACCTGCCTAAATTGTCGCGGCACGTTCGCGTCACGAGCTTGCTTGTTGGATGTCTCTTTTTCTTTTTGTGGGTTGTCTGAGAGGTGGACGGTGTCTTATTATTCTATTTCTTTTGATCCCAATTCTATAAGACAACCACTTAAACGAATTTCATTAAAACACATGTGAAATCATTTGATAAAATAAATTAATATCATTAATTGAATTGAATAGTCATGAAATACAATGACCCTTAAACTTTATTATATTAAACTGAACTTTAACATAAAATAGAAATTATGACTAACATGCCCAACTTAAAAATTTTATTAATAGAATTTAACTCTAACTACGCAACATCCAGTCAGAAATTTCTTAAAAGGTTAGAAAATGAAGGGCGAGCTTACGTGCCGAGTGGGTCATTCTAAATATTTAACTAATTATTTCAAATCAAATAGAACATGAATAACAAATACTTCAAAAGATTATATGATTCAAACAATTGTTTATTATTAGTTGATGTTAAGACCAAAAGGGTTACGCCTTAATATTTTATATTTAGGGGATAAAATCAAATCCAGACGTTTAAATTAATCATCGATAAAAAGGGGTTAAATCCGAACCCTCAGTTCACACACCGAAAATATATGCTTGGAATACTCACAATAAAAATTTGTCATCTTGTTGGTATGTGGTTGATAATTTTCATTTAATCTTTCATTAGTGATCAATAGTGACATGATAAATTTAAGATAACAGTAACTAAAATATATTCATGGAAAGCATATCATAGGATGGATTATATCATCATCATCATGCATTATTAGCATATAACCCTAAGCATGCATTTCTGCGCATGACAGACATAATCATAACATATTTCTAAGTTAAGCAAATAACCATGTACATAATATTTGAATCAAAATAATAAGATAAAATTTAGAAATCACTTTTATCTTCTATCGTTAATCCTTTTGATCTTAGTATTCTGAGCCTTCGCAAGCCTTCAACCTTCTTTCTTAACTTAAGGAGAAAGCAAGAAGACTCTTTTTCTCTTAAGCTAGAAGAGAACTAAAAAGGAAATGAAGAAGAGAAGAGCGATGAGACTCTCTTTCTTTTGAGAATGAAGAAGAGAGGAACGAGATGAGATGGTTTGAGAGGAAGGGAAAGGTGTTATTTATAGGCATCCTTAGCCAATCACTTGATTTTACTATTCATATTTTAATATAAATTCTACCAGCTTATTCCACTACTCGTATATATATATATATATATATGCCACCACCCCATTCTACTATTTATATTTTAATATATACTCCATCACCCCATTCCACTACTCATTTTAATATATATTCCACCACTCTATTCCACTACTCATATTTCAATATATTTTCTATCGCTCCATGTCACTACTCATATTTTAATATATCCCACAATCTCATTCCATTACTCATATTTTAATATATATATTTTTTTGTAGATTTACTTATGGGATACTTAAGATAGTGGTAATTGTTTTTACTTTTCATTTGAATTTATCATTGTAACCCTAAGAGACAAAATCATCGTTTTATCCCTAGATGTTTAACGTATTTTCACAATTTAATGAACTCAGTTGTATATTCTTAATATTCTAGAATTTTTCAGGGTATTACATATAACATAGAGATCGCTTGAGACATCAAATTTATAGTTATTTATATAAGAATTTCAAGCAATTTAGCATTAATGTAAAATGAGTTTCAAGCTATTGAATTAGTATTTTAAGAAAAGTAGATAAGAGATAATGCAATCAACTACAAATCAATCCAATTGTGATTTTTAATATATATATATATATATATATATATATATTGTAAAAGAAGATGAAAGTAGGAACACAAGATCATGAAAATATTAATTACAGTAATTAAGAAGAAACACGCAAAAAATGTTGCTATTAAAATAAAACAAATACTTATGGTGCTATTAATCATGAAAGTTACTACAAGAAACGATAGACAAGGGCATGCTATTCTTGCTTTAATTACGGTGCTATTTTAATAAATTTCTTTGCTAATAATAAAATAAAATATTTATCACCATCCACAGTTTCGTATCAAAATTAAAACGTGCTTCTTGAAAATAATGGATCATGATAATAATAGAAATCACAAGAAATGATATACAAACAAATAATAAACAAATAAAGAGTAATAGTAAGTAATATTATTATTAAAAATAATTAAACAATTTTTAGGCTTAACCCTTGTCTATAAATATGATCTTAGTCATCTAAAATGAATATTAACCACCACCACTGCTTACCAAAACAATGGAGCTTGTTAGTTTATGGGTTGCATATGCATGGCTAACTATCCTAGTTTTCCTCTATCTCCTTTGGTGGGGCGGCCGTCACCTTGGCCATCACCGAAACCACCAATCAAACCTTCCACCAGGGCCTAAGCCATGGCCGATAACAGGCAACCTAAACAAGATAGGCTCACTTCCTCACCGTTCTATTCACAAACTCTCACAAACCTATGGCCCCTTAATGCAACTCAAATTCGGTTCTCACCCTATTATCGTCGCCTCATCGGCAGACATGGCCAAGCATATCCTTAGAACCCAGGATCTCACCTTCTCAAATCGGCCGGAAACTGCTGCCGGAAAGCTCACCACTTACAACAGCTCCGGTATGGTTTGGTCCTCTAATGGGCCTTTCTTACGCCAAGCTCGAAAAATGTGTACCGTTGAGCTATTTAGCCCAAAAAGGATCGAGTCTTTTGAGTACATTCGAGTCGAAGAAAGTCAGGCTATGATGAGTCGACTCTACGCTTTGTCGGGCAAAGAAATCGCTCTCAAAGATCATCTTGCTGATGTTAATATGAACATAATAAGTAGAATTGCCTTTGGTAAGAAGTACTTGGAAGAATGTGAGAATACTAATACTACGAATAACAGTAGTAGTAGTAGTATTGTTAAGCCAGAGGAGTTTAGGGAAATGTTGGATGAGTTGTTTTTGTTGAATGGAATTTTCAATATTGGAGATTGGATACCTTGGTTAGGGTTTCTGGATTTGCAAGGGTATGAGAAGAGGATGAGAGTGGTGAGTAAGAAGTTTGATAGGCTTCTTGAGCATGTTATTGATGAACACAAAGAGAGGAGATCAAAAACGCCCGATGATGATGATTGGGTTCCGAAAGATATGATAGATTTGCTGTTGCAGCTTGCTGATGATCCCAGTATGAAGGTGAAGCTCACCAGAACCAGGATCAAAGCAATATCTTTGGTAAGATATAAATGAAATTAGAAATGATATCTGTTGTATATACCTAACAATTATCATATAATAAAATAAAATTTTAATTTAATTATTAAATAATAATATATTTCATTTAAAAATTGAAATAATCCAGTTTTGTAACTGAATACTAGAACTATTAAAGGATATTATTGCAATTATACTTAAACTGGTTTCACCATTAAAAATATGAGATAATTCCATTTTATGTAGTACAGATATATTGGGTCCACTGATCTTCATTTAATATTTAGGAGATATATGAAATATTTAAAGAATGATTAGTATGGTAGTAGAGTTAGAAAAAAAAAAGAAAAAAAAAGAAAAACAATGGTGTGCATATAATGTCGCTAGTACGTGTATGTCATTGGTCAGCCTGCTTCCTGCAAGTGATTTGGAAAATTGACATTTAAATTTTAAAATAGCATAGAGTTCATAAACCAACAATGAGGTATTTCATATATATATATATATATATTATTCATTTTTTTATTATGTAACGTGTCATAGCATGAAAAGCGACTTCGACCTTTATTCTCTCTTTCGTGTGAAAATCATTATATTAATTGAATACTTTAAAAATTATCATATATCTTCTCATTCTAATCAAAATCATTAATATTTGAGTATACATCATTTCGATTATATTATTTCAAGGCCGGCTTTGAGGAAGGGCCCAAAAGGCGATTGCCCTTACTCATTATTTTTGAGGCCCCATATATATATATATAATCATTAATATTTACGTATACATCATTTCGATTCTATTATTTCAAGGCCGACTCTAAGGAAGGGCCCAAAAAGCGACTACCTTGACTCCTTATTTTTTAGGCCCCATAAATATATATATATATATATATAATTTATTTATATTTATATATAAGAAGTTAAAAAAAAAAATTATTAAAAGAAATCATTTTTTTCTTTAATTTTGAAAAAAATTTATAACTATAAAATAATAATTTTCTTTCTTTAGGATCTCAAGTTATCATTTCGCTTTTGGCCCTTAAAAACTTAGGACTGGCCTAACAAAAGAAAGGGATGGTTGTGTAACCATCTTTCCTCACCAATTCCTACATTAGAGCATAATGAGATTTGATTATTAAGATTTTTGTAAGATTTCTTTCCAGTATTGATGAATAATTGGAGTTGGTTATTAAGATTTTTTTAAAAAAAATTTTATTTTTAAGTCTAAATTTTGTTGTGCATGAATTACTGTACAAATCAAACACGTGAAGCACTTAGTTTTCTAGTGTATGTATACTTTATTTATTACTAAATGTATTTATCCATTTATTTTCAATAATTTTTTGTGTCAAATGCGCATAAACTAAAATAGTTTCAAGCATATCAAGTACCGTCCAATTAATTAATATCCTTCTAAGAGAAAAATTAATCAACCAAGTGTATTTATTTTATATATATTTTATGTCTTGCTGTTTATCTTAGGAATTAATAGGAGGAGGCACTGAGAGCTCTGCAGTAACAGTAGAGTGGGCAATGTCTGAGCTCTTAAAACAACCAAAGCTTTTAAACAAGGCAAAGGAAGAACTTGACAAAGTAGTAGGAAGAGAAAGATGGGTACAAGAGAAAGATATGCCAAACCTACCATACATAGAAGCTATCATGAAAGAAACCATGAGAATGCACCCTGTAGCACCGATGCTTCTTCCTCGTCTCACCCTTGAGGACTGCAAAATAAGCGGTTTTGACGTCCCTGCTGGAACTAGAGCTCTAGTCAACATCTGGACGATAGGAAGAGACCCTAATGTCTGGAATAGTCATGATCCGGAAAAGTTCTCACCGGAGAGGTTCTTGGCTGGAATAGATATTGATGTAAAAGGAAACCACTTTGAGTTGCTCCCTTTTGGTGCTGGTCGGAGAATGTGCCCCGGCTACCCACTTGGGATTAAAATGATTCAATCTACTTTGGCTCATTTGATTCATGGATTTAACTGGAAATTGCCTGGAAAGATGGTCCCGAGTGACTTGAACATGGAAGAGATTTTCGGGCTCTCGACACCAAGGAAGATCCCGCTTTCCGTCATTATCGAACCTCGACTTCCTACACATCTCTACTGCATGCATTGATCATTGATTAACATAATTTCTCACGATGTTAATTAAAAAAATGTTAATGTGGTCAATTAATTTTATCGTTGTCCTTTGCTTTATTGTTGTTATTACTGTATTAGCATTATTGTCAATATTATGTTACTCATCTATATATACCAATGTATTCTCTTTAAAATAAACATACAACTTTATTTTACAAATGGTATCAGAGTATACAGTGGTGCTCGGTGTGTGCTCACTACTACACATCGTTTATCACTGCTCATCTTCATTGCTCACCATTGCATGCAGTCACTGTGCATGTAGTCATTGTAAATGAGTTTAATAGAGCGAGTGCTTATATCGCAAGATAGAATGTTTGGACCAAACTTGAGGTGCAGTATGAAAGTAAAAAGCTAGTTAAAGAAACAAAACATAGAATTCTAGAGAAGTTCGTGAGACTTCTCAGGTAAATGAAAGAGAAGGCATATCCAACACAACCACGAGGTCCACAAAGAGTACAAACGAAATAAAGAATCCTGATGAAAAGTACTCCCAATTAAGATAATCCTGATGAAGTATACTTCCCGCTGATGCAACCATGGGATTGTCCAACTCTGCTTATGTTGAGTGGATAAGCCGTGATCAGTTGTTGTTTGGATGGCGTTTGAATTTTCTCACTGATTCAGCTGCATCACAGATAATTGGATGCACCAATTAATACAAAGTAAGGAGCACAATAATCACTCATAATAGAGCACAAATCTAAATTTCTAGCACCAACATTCAAACTACCAAAAAAGGCTCTTAAACAATGATCCAATACCTCAACAAGATAAGGAATTTGTGAATTGCTTGCCTGCTAAATGAGTTCCATTTTCGAATGTCTATCTAGTTTTGGCTCAACTAGATGCAAAATATCTTCTTATTACCACTCTTCTTCAAGAGAAGCTGAACTTGAGTTGGTCAAATATGCATGGATCTATTGGGAACTCTTTCCTAGGCCGAAGGGTGGCCTGGCTAGCACGGTGATTCAACGAACTCGCTCATCGAGTCAAGTTTGTCGAGTCACTGTTAAACCTTTCCAACCCAACAACAAGTCACATTAGAGTAATTTAAGCATTCATTTTGTAAAGTACAAAGATAAACATGACATTTTAATTAAGTCTATAAGCAAACACTATGGGAGTTTGCTCCTACATATTACATATTGTTTGATTCCAAAATACAGTACCATCAGACCTAGATGTATAAAAGACCCACTTCTAAATAGAATAAAAAAGTAAAGGACCACTAAGGGAACTAGGTTATCATCGTGCCTTTTCCTTTGTCAGCCACTGAGGAACCTGAAATGTTAATAGAATACTGAGCCTAATTTACAACGTGACTCCGTGAGTAGTAAAATCAGCATATTACCTATAACTAGCATATCAAAAACAATGCATGTATGCATGAACAATAATGATAAAAAATGTTCGTTAACAAGGCATGTATCAAAACATTTATGAATAATGCAACACTTAAATAAGAATAATTTGAATACATGCTAGTTAAAAACTATCTCTGGGCTAGGGTTTCAAATCATCAAATTCAAACCTATGGTTATTACTCGAGCGGGTCATGAGTCAGACTTATCGGCCTCTCAAGCGGGTTATGAACTAAACATGTTCATCGAATACCCTAATCTCGTGCTTGGTCCTCAAGTGTCGTCACTTGAGCGGGTCTGGGGCTAGGTGTACTGATCATATGCTCTAACCCCGATGCTCGGACCTCAAGCCTATGGTCTCACTATCGGTGTAAATCTATGTATATTTCAAACCAATTGATGTAACTCAAATCACATGAAACCATTTAACCAATGTCACTACAAACACATTTTATGCATGGAATATAAGCCAAAGTAACACATGAATTGAACTATTCACCTCAGGTTCTGTCCATCGAAGTCTCGTTGACACTCGCCCAATCCTCTCGGATACACTCAAATCTAGATCATTAAAACTCAGTCTCAGTTCCTTTGTGAAATGTGGCTCAATTCTATTCAACTGTCCCTAACCGGTCTCAGTATGCCCAAATTTAACTTAGTCAAACTTGGTTGATTGCTCAAACTAGGTCAAAACTAACAAACTTAGTAAAAATTGGTCAACATGGGTCACATGGGGTAAATTTAGGTGAAAATAAGTCAATTTGGTCAAAATTTTTAATTTTTTCACACTTAGTCAAATTCTCAACTTTTGTTCTATTTGCGCAAAAAATTTATCAATTTTTCTGTGATCAATCCGTATGTCGAATTTGTGCAGAACTTTTCAGATTTGATCTGTACTCCTTAAATATTTCCCAAAATTTTAGTTTTTGATTTTTGGACTTCATTTGATATTATTTTCAAGTGGAATAACAGGAACTGTGAATTCCCATTTTGCATGTGACAGGCAGTTACATTGTGTATCAATTGACCCACTTTGACGACCCATAATTTGATGTACAAAAATTATCGGGTCTAATGTATGAATTTTCTAAAATTTTTGTCTGGACCCCTTCCCTAGGGAGAAGGACGAACGACCGGCACAGTGTTCTGGCAAACCCATTCCCAAACTAAGCTTGCCCAAAACACTGTTAAGCCTCTTCACAAAACCATATATAACACTATCAGAGTAATCTTATTAAATGCAGAAACAACTAGAACAAGTAAGTACAGTAGAAATTTTTTTTTATACAAAAGTTAATTATATATACACTGTCCTAAATGTAGTAGTAACGGAATGCCTAAGTCAAAATGTCTACAATATTTTTCTCACTTCCTATACATTATACTAACTCTCAAAACAGTAAGCCACATGAGGAAACCTACCGAAGTAAACGAGGTGCGCTTCACGCAATGACCACCTTCTTCCCCTTATCCGCAGAAGAAGAACCTGAAATGTTAGAGTAGTGAGCC